>JAOPSE010000037.1:12038663-12157937 GCA_029449295.1 Zea luxurians
TCCTCTTCTTTCTCCCCCACTCATCCTCTTTCTCCCCCACAATTTTCTCCAACCCTAATCGCCGCCGCCGGGACACAACCGCCATCGACGACCTGCATCCTCGACCAGGTACCTCACCGCCGCTGCTAGGACACATCCGCTGTCGACGACCTGCCTCCTCGACCAGGTACCTCACCGCCGCCCCCTTACCTCTCATCGCGTCGATGAGCTGCGTCATTGCCGACTTCACTCGCCGCATCCCGCTCTATCTCATTGCCATCCGCATTTCTCTCGCCCCTTCAACCTAACACGCCCCATCCACATTTCTCTCGCCTACCCCTAAACCCTAACCATCGCTGGATTTGGGTCATTGCCGATGACCTTGATGGTGAACAAGGAGGCAAAGAAGTTAGAAAGGTCCATGACAAGAAGAAGGTAAGCCACATGCAATCACCTGAATTAAGTTAAAGGATGATATGTTTTGTAGATTTGTCCCAACAGCTAGCATGCCGCCATCGTTTGTTGTTCCATGACAATATATATGACACTTCAACTGGCATTGTTTGAATAATAATTAGTAATTAGAAATGGTAGATATCCGGATCCATAAGACAGTGCCACTAATTAGAAATGGTAGACAGCTAGCAGGTTCTAGTTTGAATCGCCGGGCCGGTATAATATCTATTTGCTCTAATTTATCTTACCTCTAATCTGTAACCTCTCACATCTTATCTATTTGCTCTACACATGGCACTACTAGCTCTTTCCTCTTATCTTCCCTGCAAATAGTACCTCTTAGCTTTTAGTAATCCTTTATATTATCTAATACGCACAGTGCGCTTGTTCTTATCTATCTTGCAAGTTGTTCAACATGAGATAACTGATTATGAGAGAAGACGGGATAAACAAGTGGAGGAGAATATAAAGAGATGCAAGATTGGGTCTGAACAAATATACTTCTATTCTAAATAAATCTTTACCACCATCTGCATCAACAAAGGGGAAAATGCAACAAACAAGAAAACTAATAGTACAGATTCGGATTCATATGTCTCTGTCTATCTCCTTGACAATGATGATCAAGGAGATACTGATGATGATAACACTGAACCTTATGAGCAGCCACAACCCCTAGCAATTATGGTGCTCCTTCTATCTTCAAAGTAGTGGATAGCAATTAAGTTGCTCCTTCTAGCAATTAAGGTTGCATTTCATGTTTTTAATCTGGTGTTTAATATATGCTCATGCTTTTAGATTCATCTTCTTTATTTCATACCTCTTAATTAATATATGGTCTTCTTTTGAATGCACATGACTATTTTTTTGTGGACAGTATCCTAGAAGTGCTAGAAACACAACCCTTGCTTCAAAGAAGAAGACAAACCCCAACATGGCTCCAGGAATTAGGTTCAGCAAGAGAGTGAGGGCAGGTCCACAACCAAGGAGCAACCTTCAAAAAGGCTTCACTCTATAGAGACAGATGGCCACAATGTACAGGAACCAACAGATGCTAATGATGACATACCAAACAGCCCTACTACACCTGGACTTGCTGATCATTTCAGCAAAGCTGCAGAGGAAGACATGGCATCTGCTGCTCATGACAGTACCGGTGATGCTGAAGGCAATGTAGCTAGAGATGAAGAAACTGAAGGCAAGTTATAGTTTTTTTCAGTCAAATATGGCATCTCTTTTGCTGATTTGCATGAAACAAAACAATTTCATTATTCAATAAATGTGAATTCTATTTTGTAGCTCCTACACAGCGAGCACCAAGGAGACCCAGGGCAGCAACTAAGGGAAAACAACTGGACAGGATGACTAAAGTAATGCAAAGGAGACTACCCATAGCTGTTGAGGAAGGCAAAAAAAGGCCACATAAACCTGTTCAAGCTGCCAAGTTCGCATCAGAGGCTAGCATCATTATTCGGGAAACCATGCCTATCCTAACTCATTGGAAAGATTACAAGGACGACCAGAAATACTACAACAACTTGTGTCATAGCTAAATGTTAGTGCATTACTGATTCTATGGTTCACTTGTATACTGCTTAACCTGAATTGACTAACTATGGAATTGTCATATGCATAGGGGCGTTTGTCCGTTAACACTGAGGACAAGGCAACAAAGGAAGCTTGCACCGATATGCTATGCTCTGCGGTAAAAAACCAGCGTTATCGGCTCAAGCAGAAATACTTCAATGGTGTACCTGCAAATGAGATTAGGACAACTTCTCCTGTATCTTACATGACTGATGAACAGTGGAGGGCACTAGTTGCAAAGTGGTCTGATCCAAAGAACATGGTATGGGTATCTTGTCATATATTCTTCTTTCACTATAAGTTTGCAAAGGATCTTCGCATATTGAACCTATGATCTAATCTGACATGTTCATTCTCTTGTAGGAAATAAGTGAAAAGAACAAGTAGAACCGCAGTAAAGTCAAGTTTCATCAGGCTACAGGTTCTCGCTACTATGTGGCACTTACATGCATATGTAAGTAAATATTACCTTGTACTACTACCTGCACTTTTGCACTCAACAACTTCTATTGCATTTGATCTGAGAAAACTTTGCTGTGATTGTTTATCCACGAAATAGAAGCATAAGAGAAACAGAGAAGAACCCAGCTTAGATCAGACTGAAGAACTAGATGCGGTGGACGCCTTCGCCTTCAAGACCTGCCATACCAGCTCCAAACGTGGCCTGAGTGACCGGCAAGAGAAGCACTTGTAAGTTCATTTGTTTGCTTTATTTAGTGTATTTTTTATGAGATCATATGAGGCAACACAGTTCATCATTCACTTGAAATATTGGGTAGAGATCAAACACATTTTGCAGGACAATATCTCTAACTAAGAAAGATTTAGGAAGAGTTTTTGCTACTCTCTAGTATCCTTCCACCATTGATGAGTTTCACATTATTGTCAGCTCCAAATCTGCTATAATTTGTCATCACTAGATGTCACATCTTATCAGTTTTTAATTTTTAGAAAATAGAAATTTTATTGCCTGATTGTCCAACTGACAGTCTTCTGGAAAGGAACATGATATCAGAGATCATTTGTGCCTAAATCTCTGCATTTTTACCTCTCAAAAGCAAATGCCAACTGCAATCAGTTTCTGTCAGTGTAGCATTGGTTATTATTTCATTATAAACACCTTGTGTCATATGCCTTCCTCAAATTATTGCAATAACTAACAATTGGCATCTTGTTGTTGCTCATTAGCATTAACATGTAACTGTTTTCTGTCCATGATATTTCAGTCTGATATGGAGGCTTTGAGGGCTGAACCTATTGCTGAAGGTAATATGCCAGCATCCAGTGTGCAGCTTGTGTCCAAGGTGGTGTCCCAGAGCAGCTCACACCAATTCCTGAAGAGCGTTGGCATCAAACACCGGCATCCTCCAAGTCATCATCATCATATCAAAGTGAGCTTTGGGAACAACTTGTAGTTGAAGCGATGGCTGCTGTTCAAGGTGAACTCGACCAGCTCAGGAAGAAATGTGAAGAAGCTGAGGAACAACAGACGAGGACACAAAGGGAGTTGGAGGAGTACAAGAAGATAACAGAGAAGAACACCAAGGAGATGGAGGAGACCAATGTGCTCATCAAGAAGCTCTTGTCCTTGCATGGTAACGCTTCTTCTTCGACATGAGGGCCGCTAGTTAGAGCTGCTGTGTTTGGCCTGTTCTTTGACATTAGGGTACCCAAAAACTCAAGTTGCTCGTGGGTGGCAACTTTTTATTATATGATTTTATGTTTGTGCAAACGCAACTGAAATGTTAAGTCAAGTGGTGATGCTGTGAACTGAGTTCAGTGTTGTCCACTTAGTTTGTATGCTCACTGGAATACTATTTTTATTCATCTATGGAATATGGAATTGTGTGCTCATTCCTCTGTTCTAGTATCTTTTGCAATTTCCAATAAAATTATTCTCTGCACTTCTGTGACCAAACTGTTGGCATATAATAAAACATATGCCACGTTAGCTCTAACGTCAGTTGCCACGTCATTAGCCACGTCACCGCTGACGTCATACGCCAAAGTGGCATATGCCATCGAGACCCTTCCAAACGGCTGTTAATGACCAAAACACGGCTCTATCTGTGATGAAACCGGACCATCACAGAAAGGCAACGACGTTAACGACGCCGTCAGCTTGCCCGGGCAGACGGCGGATTATGATGGAAAAGTGCCTTCATCCATGACCAAACCTGATCGTCATAGATTGAATTCACTTCCATGACAACACGTATTTCGTCACAGAATGGATACACATCTATGACGAAAATGGGTAGTCCGTCACAACAGACCAAATGTGATGCGACCCCTATGACCAATTCGTAATCGTCACAAAGCTTTATCTGTGACGATACCTGCATATTCCGTGACGAAATACGAACGTCATCGATGGTAAGATCTCTACTAGTGAAGATTAACACAGGGTTATCTATTAAAAACTATATCTGTCCAAAACTTAGGAAAATAAGAAAGACCCTAGAAAATAATGAACAGTGGATGAACATATTTTTCCTAATCCACTTAAGTAATGAAGAACCTAGGAAAAATAAAAAGAACCTTAGTACAGAACAAATCCAAGGTAAAATAATTTATTAGGCATTAATAAAACCAGGAAAGGCCATTGTTAAAAATATAAGGACCATTTCAAAATTGGTATGAAAAATTCAGTGGACTTCTAACTACTAGAACATCCCTACAAAAATCATAATCACCCCAGCCCATCATTATAAATTGGTTGAAAAATTAAAACTTGATTTTTAGCCATGTTCCAATTAAATCATAAGGAAGCTAAAAAGTGTGCAACAATGGCCAAATAAATTTTTACCAAACTATTGAGGAAGTAGACCACCAGAGAAAAATGGAAACCTACTCAAAACTACAAAATCACACCCCTTGCCCCTACTTCATGAAAAAGGCCATTTAATTCAAGAAATTCCTACCCCCTTTCCCTTAAGCAAAAAGTTGCCAAATTCTAGAATGATTGCTCTTGCGCAAAGAAGGAGATAGTAAAAATTAGAAATCTGTTGTTTGATATTTTTCATGTATAGTGGTAGTAGAAAAGCACCCCATGGGCTAGAAACTTTAGAAAATCATAGTAAAATAACTATTAAGTATTAGTGGTAGAAAATTTGTACAAAACCATGTTATTACATCTAAATGCCAGCAAAAATAAGCCTTAGAGAATAACCCATTGTTAAAAGGGAGTTGTAGTTCAAAACATCTCCTCTGCCCTAATATTTGATAATTTTGTATAGAGAGAACCCCTCACTTGCTAAGCCCCAAATTTTGAGATAGAGAGTTATACACCAGTGAGAAGCTACTGAAAGTTTTACAGAATTTTTGGAAATTTGTATCGCTAACTTGTAGTTCAAACCCACCTTAAATGCATAAAAGAAAAAGAAAAGAAAAGATACATTGGGAAGAATAATAAGTCTCATCCCAATAATTGCAGCTAAGAACCTTATTAAGATATCACTAAGACATAAAGAGGAAAATCAGTGGATCACTAAAAAAACAATCTGACCATTTAGTAATCAAACTTGACCCTAACTTACTAAGTATACCCAGAAATCTCTAATAGTAAGACTTAACTCTGTTTCCTGTTAATTAATCTTTCACCATACAATTTTTAGTTACTAAATTGCATATCATGCCATACATATATCTTACTCATCGCATTCATTAGATTGCAACCTTGCTGACGGAGAGTACGTGCTCATCCCTGAGCAAGGAACTGTCCATGAGGAAGATCAGGAGCCAGCTCCCGAGCCTGCCATCGAGGATCTCCCCGCAGCCCTAGCAATCAAAGGCAAGCCCCGGTTTTATGCATAACCGTTTATATATGTTATTTTACTGCACTTATTGTTTGTAGGCTTGTATTGTGCACTTAAGTGTAGGAGTTGCTTGAAACCCTTAGTTGCATGAATTCAGGATTCCTTTTTGAGATGGATACTAGTATGCTAGGTCGAGTAGTTGCTTTGCTAATTAGGATCTCGATAGAAGTCGGGTGATTTTTCTAGCACTCGCGCAAGGTCAGGAATTGATTGTATTCATCTTGATAACGAGATCTATGATGGTCTATGGACTTGGATACAGGGAGGATGCCTTGTCTAGGAGACGGGAAAAAGAATTAAGGATTAATGTGTGGATACCTGAGTCAAGCATTTGAACGTACGAAACACATGTCGGGAAATATGGTAACCGGTAAACCTAGTACCTGAGTGAAGCCGGGCGCGGACTTTTCTCCTCACTTGTCCTGAGATTGGGTCTCCCATGGTAGCTATGGTGGGTACAAGTGCAGTCACTACACGGCGGCAACCGGGGTCAGTGGAGCATTGTACGCCAAGGCGGTGAGCCCTGGCCACGAACGGGGAATCGATGGGGACGGTTGATATGTGTGGGGACGGAGTGCCCCTACATATTGTGTGTTTAGGTTTATCTTGCAAGGTTAAAAACTCGATTCGAATCGTCTGCTTCTCGTAGCTAATGAGACTGCTTGACCCCTTGTACTACATTGAGTAAGAAGTGAAATGAGGTTTTACTTGAGATAACATGTTGATTGTACTAAGTGATTGATACCATGAATGCTTAGAAGGAGCAAACTTAGCTAAATTAATTACGCTAGAATTGGAAAAGCTAAAATTGATTTTAGACTAAGCTAGTGCTTTTGGCAAACCAAACACCTCAGCCAAACAGCTGCATGGTCTAGAGGTAGAGGAGTAGATTCCTCACACCGGGTAAGTCTAGCTGAGTATTAGTATACTCAGCCTTGCTTGTGGCATAATTTTTGCAGGTACGCTTCAGGATATGGTTGATGGTGTGACTTGGCCTACCACCCTGCCACCAGGTTGGACGGTCGAGTGGGATGCCTCTCCAGCGGGAGAGGAGCAGGAGGAGTAGTGGGCTAGGTCTTGCCCTATTCCTCATCTGTCGACGATATCGATTATCCGCTGCAGTTTACCTTATGAACTTATTTTAGTCACTCGAAAAACTCCGATTTATGTAATAACTCCAGTACTTTAATTTGTGGTTTCCTGTTTTATTGTATTTCCTCTGTGACTCACCTTCGAGTGAGCTTGTGGTATTGGATCCTGGATAAGTGGCTTTATCAGACTAGATCTGAGGGACTGACGGGTTATTCCGATTTAAGTGTGTTGCGACCTCTGAGGCGTGACTTGGGCACTTAAGCTGGAATAATTCGGGCAGTTCTGCCATAGTGGCTTGTCGTCGATTCCCATGGTTGTGCCATGCCTATGCCACAGTTATGTGCCTGTATTGTCCCTTAATCATGCCATGCGCTCAGACCTCTTCTTCAACCCATGCTACCTCCCCTGCTCAGCCTTGTGCATGTGTGACTGGATATCTGACTGTGTAGCCGCGCCTTGAGCCCACGCTAGGGTCACGCCCTCTAACATGTTGTTGCCGCCAAATCTTAGCCGGATTGGTGTAACAATGCGCTCAATATTTCATCGCTTAGAATCTACAAACAATAAAGTGTACATTTCCTATTATCATAATTAGAAGACAAATATTTCCAAGTAGCATGTGTTTCTCATCTGTTCGGCATATTGCCACCAACTACAAGAAACTAATAAAAGTTCGTGGGTTAATTTAAGAATGTGGGTACCGACGTTCTTAATAGAGTTATGTTCGTGGGTTAATTTAAGAACGTGGGTACCCACGTTATTATATTAAATTCGTGGGCCCATGGGAAAACCATCGAACTTATAGTATTAGGAACGTGGGTACCCATGTTCTTAACTTAAATTCGTGGGCCACGTGGACACCGTCGAACTTAACCTAAAACCTAACTTTCTCTCACCCCGCGCGTCTGTCTTCTTTTCCCTCTGTCGACACCGCGCGCGCGCCCGCAGCTACCCGCCTCGCCGCCAGCTCGCCGCCAGAACCTCGCCGCGCGCGCCCTGCCTCCACCCCACGCCCGCCTCGCCTCCACCGCGCGCTGGCTCGCGCGCCACCACCAGCGCGGCCAGCCCTCGCCACCCCGAGGCCCTGCCGCCTCCGCCAAAAACTAGCCGTGCGCGTCCCTCCGCCACCCCGCGTGCGCCCCGCCACCTCGCGCGCGCCTCGCCGCCCCACCGCGCGCCACCCCGCCAGCGCCCCGCCTCCGCCTGCTGACGCCCCACCGCGCGCCTGCTCGCACGTAGCCAGCCCACCACGCCCCACCGCCCCACCGCGTGCCTGCGCGGTTGCTCACGTCCCTGCTCGCGCCCCGCCTCCACACTGCGCTCCAAGCAACACACATCGCGTGCCCCAGCCCTCAACCTCGCGTCGTCGCCCCAGCAACACACACCGTAGTCTCCACCGCGCCGTCGCCCTCAACCTCGCCGTCGCCGAAGCTCTCCACGCCTTGCCCTCCACGCCGTAAACCTCGTCGTCGCCGAAGCTCTACAAGGTAATTCTTTCTTCTTTCTTTTAGGATTAATTGATGCATAGTATTAGAATTAGTTTGTTAATTAAAATTTGATGTGGTATTTTTGGTAGTTGTTATAATCGATGGATGCTCATTTTAGATTAAGCAATGTTAGGTTCAATGTTTGGTTAAAGTATTTTCTTATGCCTAGCGTTGCCGCCTATTTAATGATGTTTATGTACACATTGTTTATACATTGTTTTATTTAGATTTGGAAATGGATGACAATAGAAGAAGGGCGATGTATGATGGATTCAATAGCGTGACTCTAGGTCACTTTAAGGAATGGGTTAGGGTTGCAAAACAATTTGTAGATCTCACATTTTCTAGTGGACCTCGTGTGCTGAAGTGTCCGTGTACCAAGTGTCGGAATTTTAAGTATGTGAGAAAGATCGAAGAACTGGAGCATCACCTTTGCAAGAATGGGTTTATGCCTAACTATCTTGTGTGGCGCTCACATGGAGAAGTAGAGCAGAATATCACTGAGTCAGAAAGAATTGATGATGATGATGAGGAGGATCGGATGGTTGACTTGGTGGCTGATATTAGTAGAGAGTATCCAACATTGGCCTCGGAACAGGCTACACCAGAGGAAGTGCAGGAGTTTTATAAGCTTCTTCACGCGTCAGAGGAAAAAGTGCATGACAACACCACTGTGACCGTGTTGTAGGTGGTTACACGTCTTATGGCAATGAAGGCAAAGTATAACTTCTCGAATAGTTGCTATAACGATATAATCAATCTGATTATTGATCTCATCCCATCGAACCATAAGATGCCAAAAGACTTGTACAAGTCTAAAAAGATCGTATCTAGTCTTGGCATGAAATATAAGAAGATTGATGTGTGTGAAGATAATTGCATGTTGTTCTAGAAGGAATATGAAGCGGCCACCCATTGTCAGAAATGCGGTAAATCAAGATATGTGGAGGTACTAAAAGAGGATGGAGCTACTTTTGCTACAAAAGTGGCAGTTAAACAACTTCGATATATGCCCATCACCCCAAGGCTTAAACGTTTGTTTTTAACCCCAGAAACTGTGAAGCTAATGTTGTGGCATAAGGAAGGAGACCGTGAGAGCCAAGACCCAGACATTATGATCCATCCATCAGATGGCGATGCTTGGAAGGCTCTAGATCGTTTTGACCCGGAATTTGCAAGAGATGCTAGGAGTGTTCGTCTAGGCTTGTCCACTGATGGTTTCACTCCTTACGACAATAGTTCAACTTCATACCCTTGTTGGCCGATTTTCATCATGCCCTACAATCGTTTTGACCCGGAATTTGCAAGAGCGCAATGTTGCTGAAAGCATCATAAGCATGTGTCTAAACATTAAGGGTAAAACAAAAGACAACATCAATGCCAGGAAAGATTTAGCTAATCTTTGCGATCGCCCTAGCCTTGAGGTCAAATTAAATCCTAATGGAAAGGAGAGGACACCACGAGCTCCATACTGTCTAAAGTCAGAAGAGCGAAAAGAAGTATTTCGATGGTTGAAAATGTTGAAGTTTCCAGACCGCTATGCAGCTAACATAAAACGTACTGTTAACCTCGACATTGATAAATTAAATGGTTTGTGTAATATCCACTTTGTAATAAGAGTATAAAGAAAATTATATTCCTGTATTCATATGTGTGTCATCCTTGTTTATCATTTCATGAGCACATCACATATAACAAACAACTAAATGACAAAAGACACCTAAAAATAATACATGCATCATGTTGGGATTTTTATTTTGTGCATCTTGTGACAACATAAAATGACAAGAAATACATTAAAACTTAAAGTAGACTTTAGATTCTAAAAAGGAAATCAAGAATTTATAAAAGGAAAGAAAAATGTATATACAAAATAAATACTAAAAATAAATAGATCCACCCCTGCCATGTTTAAGATGTATATTTTATGAGAATACAGATGTACCAAGAAGTCTGAACTTGAATGGGAATTAAATTATAAATCCGAAAATTATAAGGAAAAGAGAAGGAAAAGCAAAATATAAAAGAAAATGAAGAAACACTTGGATGGGCCAGAATCCCTACTGTTGGCCCACCCAAGAAAACGCGTCGCGCGGCCCAACCATCAAGTGCGGGCGTGCCGACAGGTGGGGCCCACCGATCAGTCGCTTGCAGGATGACGATCTGTCACGCGGGCCCATGTCGTCAGGCCGTTCGTTTCTTCGCTCGGTGCGGCTTACGGGTGGGTCCCGACTGGCCGTGTGGCGTGGATTCGCTGACTACTAGACCCGCACCGTCAGTGCATGTCTTCAACGAACCTGCCGAGTATGGCGGTACCTCACCGTGGTGCTCGGGCGTCGCAGTGGATGTGTGGACCGGCCCGTGGCAACTTAAATGCCGGGGACCCAGGGTCCTCAGTCCCTCCCTTTCCGTCGCGGCTCAATTGTCTTCGTTGTGGGCGGCATCGGGGGATTTGGCAAGGGAGTTCTGCCGCCGCCGCGGGCACGATACGCCACCGTGGTGCCGCGCCCATACCGGCGTTAGGGCCTAGGCAAATTGGCATGGGAGCTTCTCGGACGCATCTAGAACAGCATCGGGGCGTCTGCGGGCGCGAGTGTGTGGGCGTCGTGGGGAAATTTCTCACCGAAGCTAGTGCGCAGCCGTCGTCCGCGACCGACCATCGACCACCCAAGGTGTGTAGTCCGCGGTTGTGAACTTACCCTCCATAGACTCACGGACAACCCAATTGCGCTTAAAACCTCGAGATTCGGGTATTAGTGCGTCCCTGCCTGAGTTCGCGTTACGCCGGCAATGGCGCCACCGTGTTGTGCCGCTCCGCCGCCGCGTACGGTGGTGATTTGGGGTAGACGGCCGCGAACCGTTGGATCTTGCGTGTGCGGCTCTGATTAGATAGGAGATACCCTTTCATGTTGAGTTGATTTGGTCCGTTCGTTTGGATCGGACGGGTGGAAACAAACCTAGAGTAATAAAATCCTCCCCGTCACTTTTGCATCCAACGGTTCTCATTCCGTACCGCTTCGAGATCACGCTGATCTAATCCAGAACCTAGATCTGAGATCGGATGGCCAGAATACCACCGTACCCCTTCGCGATGGCAATTCACTAAAGAGTTCCTCTGTTTATCTAAAAACAACCCGCCATCCTCGCTAGTATCTCTCTGTGTCTTAGGAAAACTTATGTTGAGGCCCTGAACTTTCTGATATTTGCGGCACAATCCAGAAGAGGGGAAATTCAGATTAAATGAATTAGAAAATACATTTTTAATACAAAAACAAAGCTAGAACTTGTAAAATTCATATAAATTCCATTTTTAGACCAAATTGCTCCATTCCAGTTCCTAAAATTTTGTAATTTTATTCTCCATCATCTAGAGTCTCTGTTTCTACATGAAAACCGTAAGAAAATTAATTTATCATTTAATTCTATTTCAAGCACATTAAATCTTAGGAAATTCATAACTTAAAATCTATAACTCCAAATTTAATGATTCCAGTCCCTATGATCTTATTTTAATGTCTAGTTTATTACTGTGTATTTTATTCACATGTTTGGTGCAATGTTATTTTTGCTATACTATGTATGTATTGTGTTGATGCGAGTAGACGAGCAAGCCACAGTGGATTCTGAGGTTCAGCAAGTAGAAGTAGCTGAGCAGGAGCTCATTGAAGGCAAGTTGTGCCCTTGATCACTTACTTTTCCCAGCCATGTTCTTATTAATTTTAATGATCTGCACAGGTTAATTTTGATGGGATCCTTTAGGTTACCCCAGTTTTGGTTATCTTTATACCTTGTTCACCACTGAAATATTTTTGGGTAGTACTTGCTATTGCTTTATGTGGATTAGGTATGGAGATACACTACTCATGATTATTCTGTTATTATCTTGTTATTATTACTGTTCATGTTAAGATCATTAAATTAATGGGAACATGGAGCGACCACCCGGGAAAACAGTGCTACCACAAGGGTTTAATGGGACGCCCTTGGCTAATTAACTAGGAAAGCTAGTGGAGGTCTTCCTTACCCGAAAGGGGCAAGGGCAATAGGGGAGTGGTCAGTGTAGGGAGGTCCTTGGGTTGATTTTGCTGCGATGGCGGTCAGGCGAGGGATTCCTGCACTGGAGCTTCCTATAAACTGTAGCGGGATTTTCTAAAGCTAGTGGAACTTTGTAAAGGCCTCGTAGTGTTACCCTGCCTCACCTCCTCGGTAGAGGTGTATGGGATTGGCCGTCTCTTGGCAGATGGGTAACATGACTTGTGGGTAAAGATGCGCAACCTCTGGAGAGTGTAAAACTAGTATACTAGCCGTGCTCACGGTCATGAGCGGCTCGGACCCTCACATGATTAATTATGGAACTTAAATTTAATTTGACATTTGCATCGCATTTGGGATTATTTTACTATTACTTTTCTTTATTAATATTAAGGTTTGGTATTTACTTACACTTAGTAATTGCTAATAAAATTTTGACCAACTTATAAAAGCAATGCTCAGCTTCAGCCTTTACTTCATTGATCAGCCTTACACTTCATGAACTCCCACCTTTGGTGAGTTCATGCCACATTATTCCCCACGACTTGTTGAGCTATGAACGTATGTGAGCTCACTCTTGCTGTCTCACACCCCCCACAGGAGAAGAACAGGTGGTCGAAGAGGAGCCGCCTAACACTGAGGCATTTGACTTGATCTAGGTGGCGTTTCTCAGTTGACATTGGCGCCGACGATCCTTAGTTCGTTTTATATTTATCCTTTTATTTTGTAATAAGTCTTCTGCTATGTAATAAATACTCTGATGTTATTGTGACATTTATCTCTATACACTCTGTTATTATATATGTTGTCTTCTTGGCGCATGTATGAGATGCACCCGGATTTGTCCCTTGAATCCGGGTGTGACAGAAGTGGTATCAGAGCAAATGTTGACTGTAGGATGAAACCTAGATAGAAATGGACAAACCCTTACCTACTTATCTTATCCTGATTCATTCTATACTTATCTCACTCTGATTCTTTCTATACTTATCTCGATCCTGTCTCACCTTCTACTGTTCTACTCTGATCATTCTTACCTTCCCTATTCTAAGACAAGACGGGTTTCACACCTTGGAATCCCTACCCCTATGACATTCTTAAGAGTTAGGGAACCTAAGACAAAATCAAAATTATTTTCTATATTTAAAAATGTTGTTTGATTGTTCTGATGATAAATGTCTGATTTGCTTCTTTGATTGATTGAGATATTATATGTGGACACCTTAGCATGTACCACCATAAGGTAATAAATTAGCTATGGTAGGTAGAACATTAATCTGCTTAGCTAATAAATTCCCCAAAGTAACGCGATTCGTAATTACTGCCTTGTCTTCTACTCTCTCTTACCATATGTATCTAACTCAGATGGTCAATACTAGGAGGGGTGGTGGAATTGATTTGCCTCCTAATCGACACACTCGAAGGATATATAGACAACCTCAACCACAGCCAGCAGAGATGAATCCTCCTAATCCTCCACCAGGCGGAGTTGATCCACTGATTGCAGCTCAGATGGTGGTGATGCAGCAAATGGCGGACACTATGGCTGATATGCGTGCCCAGATGCAGCAAGAACGCCAGGAGATGCGCAAGGAGAGAGAAGATATACGCCAGGAGTTGCGCCAGGAGAGAGAAGAGATGCGCCAGGAGAGAAGGGTGCAACAACAGCAGCTGCAACAACAACTTCAACAACAGCAGCAACAGCAACAAGTGCCATTGCCTCCACCACCACCACCAGTTCCACCTCGTGATAAGCACCGAGAATTTATGAGCCATAAGCCACCGACCTTCGCTAGTTCGCCAGATCCACTTGACGCAGATGATTGATTGAAGTCAATTGAGAAGATGCTCAACATCGCCCAATGCTCAGACCGGGAGAAAGTTCTTTATGCCTCAGGTCGTCTGACAGGTCCTGCTGCTGACTGGTGGGATTCTTATACTGCTGCCCACGATGCTGCTGATACTATTACTTGGGCAGAGTTCAGTACACAGTTCAGGAACTACCATATTCCAGCTGGTATGATAATGATCAAGAAGAAGGAGTTTCTGTCATTGAAGTAAGGCAACATGTCGGTAAGCGAGTACAGAGACAAATTCATTCAGTTGTCGAGATATGCTCCGGAGGAAGTTGCAGAGGATGAAAGAAAGCAGGAGCACTTTATTGAAGGACTTAATGGACCCCTACAGTATGCACTGGTGGCACACACCTTTCCATCATTTCAGAGGCTGCTGGATAAGGCTCTTGCTATTGAACACAAGCGTGTTCAACTGGGTGATCTGAAGAGGAAGGCTATCTCACAGGGACAGGGTAGCAGCAGTGTTCATCCCCGCTACGTTTCATCGCAGGGTACACCGACTCGACCAGGAGGACCACGCCCAGTTTAGTATGCTCCACAGGGGTCTCCACGGACACCTCCTACTCGTCAGGCTACTCCCACTGGCCCCCGACGAGGTCTACAGGACAGAAGACTGGCCCTACATGCTTTAAGTGCAGTCAGATTGGGCACTATGCTAATGCTTGTCCTATGGGAAATTCTGGTACACCAGCTAAGAACAAGCAACAGACTCCTGGCAAGGGATATTCTATAGCCAGGCTGAATCAAGTCAGTGTTGATGATACTCCTGATGGTGCTGACATCGTACTCGGTATGTTTTACATTAATGTCATTCCTGCAACCATACTATTTGATTCTGGTGCTACACATTCATTCATGTCTGCTCGATATGCCAACACTAATGAGATACCCCTGCTAAATATGAGAAAACCAATGATAGTAATCACACCTAAAGGGCCTATTGAGGCAAATCAAATGACACGTAGATTGACATTATCAATTATGGGAAGAGAATTTGGAGCTACTGCTATAATATTAGATGCCAGCAGTATAGATCTGATCCTTGGTATGTCATGGTTAAGGAAGGCAAAGGCCATTATAGCATGCGGTAGAAGTACTATAGAGCTCACTAGTCCTAAAGGAGAAACATTTCAAGTTAATATTGCAGTAACCACCTCATCCAAGCGTGCAATGTTCTTTATACCTGAGGAGTTTGTTGTTGACAACATCCGGGTGGTTAGAGATTTTCTGGATGTCTTTCCAGAGGAGTTACCAGGGATGCCACCAGATAGGGAAGTTGAGTTTGTGATTGATCTTTTACCTGGAACTGCCCCTATTTCTAAGCGACCATACATGATGGATGTAGAAGAACTGAAGGAGCTTAAGAAGCAGTTAACTGAGTTACAGGAAGCAGGGTATATTTGTCCGAGTTCCTCACCTTGGGGAGCACCGGTGTTATTTGTGCAGAAGAAGGATGGATCACAACGGATGTGTGTGGACTATAGATCTCTTAATGATGTTACTGTGAAGAACAAGAATCCATTACCCCGTATTGAGGATTTGTTTGATCAGATGAGAGGAGCCAGGGTATTCTCGAAGATTGATCTCCGATCGGGATACCATCAGATGAAGATTAGACCCTCGGATATTCCTAAGACGGCTTTCTCAACCCGATATGGATTATATGAGTTCACTGTTATGTCATTTGGATTAACCAATGCACCAGCTTATTTCATGAATTTGATGAATAAGGTGTTTATGGAGTATTTGGACAGATTCGTCGTGGTGTTCATCGACGATATTCTTATCTATTCTAAGAGTGAAAGCGATCATGAACAACATCTAAGGTTGGTGCTACAGAAGCTGCGAGATAATCAACTCTATGCTAAGTTCAGCAAGTGTGAGTTTTGGATTGACAAGGTGCCATTCCTTGGTCATATTATTTCTAATGGAGGAATAGCAGTGGATCTTGCTAAAGTGAAGGAGATTATGGAGTGGAGAGTGCCCACTACAGTTACTGAGATTCGTAGTTTCTTGGGGCTTGCAGGATATTATCGGAGACTTATTGAAGGGTTCTCTAAGATTGCCAAGCCTATGACCTCGCTTTTGGAGAAAGGAAGAGAGTTCAAGTGGGATGAGAAATGCCAAGACAGCTTTGATCAATTGAAGGAGAGATTGATGTCACCACCAGTATTGATTATGCCAGATCTGCAGAAGGGATTTGACATTTATTGTGATGCATGTGGCCAAGGATTGGGATGTGTGCTTATGCAAGAAGGACATGTCATCGCCTATGCATCTCGTCAGTTGAGGAAACATGAATTGAACTACCCCACTCATGATTTAGAGCTCGCAGCCGTTGTACATGCACTTAAGATTTGGAGACACTACATTATGGGAACTAAGTGCCAAGTATACATGGATCATAAGAGTTTGAAGTACATATTCACTCAGAAGGATCTCAACCTTAGGCAACGCCGTTGGTTGGAGCTTATTAAGGATTATGACTTGGAGATTCATTACCACCCAGGCAAGGCAAATTTGGTTGCAGATGCCTTGAGTCGGAAGGAGCATGTTCACTCCGCTTTCGTTGTCCAGCTACCCGATGAGTTAGCAAAATATTTTGAGAGGCTCAACCAGGGAATTGTTACACACATGGAAGGAGTTACCATCGAATTGGAACCTACCTTGGAGCAAGAAATTCGTAAAGGTCAGATTGGTGATGCTAAGATTCAGGAGATCAAGGATCTGATAACAGAGGGTAGAGGCCCAGAGTTCACAGAGGATGAGCATGGCACGATATGGTTCAAGAATCGGATATGTGTTCCGATATCGATAGCCTTCGGGAAACCATATTGAAGGAGGCACATGACTCAGTTTATTCTATCCACCCTGGGAGCACTAAGATGTATCAGGATTTGAAGCAAAAGTATTGGTGGTATGGACTGAAGAGAGATGTGGCTGCACATGTGGCTATGTGCGATGTGTGCTAAAGAGTTAAGGCTGAACACCAGAGGCCAGCCGGACTACTGCACCCACTGAAGATACCTGAGTGGAAATGGGAAGAAATTGGCATGGACTTCATTATTGGATTACCCCGCACGTCTGCTGGATATGATTCTATATGGGTGATTGTGGACAGGCTAACTAAAGTAGCCCACTTTATTCCAGTGAAGACCACATATTCAGGAGCTAAGTTGGCAGAGTTGTACATGGCACAGATTGTCTGCCTACATGGTGTGCCAAAGAAGATTGTGTCAGACCGGGGATCACAGTTTACCTCTCGATATTGGAAGAAGTTGCACGAGTCCTTGGATACAAGATTAAATTTTAGTTCGGCTTACCATCCCTAGACTGATGGGCAGACTGAGAGGACCAACCAAGTGCTAGAGGATATGTTAAGAGCCTTTGCTCTTAAACATGGTGGAAGTTGGGATAAGAGTTTGCCTTATGCAGAGTTCTCCTATAACAATAGCTATCAGGCCAGTTTGAAGATGTCACCGTTTGAGGCTTTATATGGCAGAAAGTGCAGGACTCCACTATATTGGGATCAAACTGGTGAAAGGCAGTTGTTTGGGCCTGAGATTATACAAGAAGCAGAGGAGCAAGTCCAGCAAATAAGGGAGAATCTAAGAACTGCACAGTCAAGGCAGAAAAGCTATGCTGATACCCAGAGAAGACTGCTTGAGTTTAAGGAGGGAGATTATGTCTATTTGAAGGTGTCACCACTCCGAGGTATGAGAAGATTCAAAGTCAAAGGAAAGTTGTCCCCTCGCTTTATTGGATCCTTCTTAATCTTAAAGCGAGTGGGAGAGGTTGCATACCAATTGGAGTTACCGGATCATCTTGCGGATGTTCATGATGTATTCCATGTATCTCAGCTGAAGAAATGTCTTAGGGTGCCTAAAGAGCAATTACCAATGGAGGACCTTAGTGTTCAAGATGATCTAACTTATGCTGAGTACCCCATCAAGATTTTGGATACTTTGACTCGAGTTACGAGGAATAAGGTGATAAAGATGTGCAAAGTGCAATGGAGCCACCACGGTGAAGACGAAGCAACTTGGGAAAGAGAAGAAGAGCTTCGTATAGATTTTCCCCACCTTTTCCCTAGATCTTCCTAAATCTCAAGGACGAGATTATTTTTAAGGGGGGTAGGATTTGTAATATCCACATTATAATAAGAGTATAAAGAAAATTATATTCCTGTATTCATATGTGTGTCATCCAAGTTTATCATTTCATGAGCACATCACATATAACAAACAACTAAATGACAAAAGGCACCTAAAAATAATACATGCATCATGTTGGGATTTTTATTTTGTGCATCTTGTGACAACATAAAATGACAAGAAATACATTAAAACTTAAAGTAGAATTTAAATTCTAAAAAGGAAATCAAGAATTTAGAAAAGAAAAGAAAAATGTATATACAAAATAAATACTAAAAATAAATAGATCCACCCATGCCATGTTTAAGATGTATATTTTATGAGAATACAGATGTACCAAGAAGTCTGAACTTGAATGGGAATTAAATTATGAATCTAAAAATTATAAGGAAAAGAGAAGGAAAAGCAAAATATAAAAGAAAATGAAGAAACGCTTGGATGGGCCAGAATCCCTGCTTTTGGCCCACCCAAGAAAACTCGTCGCGCGACCCAACCATCAAGTGCGGGCGTGCCAACAGGTGGGGCCCACCGATCAGTCGCTTGCTGGATGACGATCTGTCACGCGGGCCCATGTCATCAGGGCGTTTGTTTCTTCGCACGATGCGGCTTACGGGTGGGTCCCGACTGGCCGTGTGGCGTGGATTCGCTGACTACTAGACCCGCACCGTCAGTGCATGTCTTCAACGAACCCGCCGAGTATGGCGGTACCTCACCGTGGTGCTCGGGCGTCGGAGCGGATGCGTGGACCGGCCCGTGGCAACTTAAATGCCGGGGACCCAGGGTCCTTAGTCCCTCCCTTTCCGTCGTGGCTCAATTGTCTTCGTTGTGGGCGGCGTCGGGGGATTTGGCAAGGGAGTTCTGCCGCCGCCGCGGGCACGATACGCCACCGTGGTGCCACGCCCATACCGGCGTTAGGGCCTAGGCAAATTGGCCTGGGAGCTTCTCGGACGCATCTGGAACAGCATCGGGGCGTCTGCGGGCGCGAGTGTGTGGGCGTCGTGGGGAAATTTCTCACCGAAGCTAGTGCGCAGCCGTCGTCCGCGACCGACCGTCGACCACCCAAGGTGCGTAGTCCGCGGCTGTGAACTTACCCTCCATAGACTCACGGACAACCCAATTGCGCTTAAAACCTCGAGATTTGGGTATTAGTGCGTCCCTGCCTGAGTTCACGTTACGCCGGCCATGGCGCCACCATGTTGTGCCGCTCCGCCGCCGCGTACGGTGGTGATTTGGGGTAGACGGCCGCGAACCGTTGGATCTTGCGTGTGCGGCTCTGATTAGATAGGAGATACCCTTACGCGTTGAGTTGATTTGGTCCGTTCGTTTGGATCGGACGGGTGGAAACAAACCTAGAGTAATAAAATCCACCCCGTCACTTTTGCATCCAACGGTACTCATTGTGTACCGCTTCGAGATCACGCCGATCTAATCCAGACCCTAGATCTGAGATCGGATGGCCAGAATACCACCGTACCCCTTCGCGATGGCAATTCACTAAAGAGTTCCTCTGTTTATCTAAAAACAACCCGCCATCCTCGCTAGTATCTCTCTGTGTCTTAGGAAAACTTATGTTGAGGCCCCTGAACTTTCTGATATTTGCGGCACAATCCAGAAGAGGGGAAATTCAGATTAAATGAATTAGAAAATACATTTTTAATACAAAAACAAAGCTAGAACTTGTAAAATTCATAGAAATTCCATTTTTAGACCAAATTGCTCCATTCCAGTTCCTAAAATTTTGTAATTTTATTCTCCATCATCTAGAGTCTCTGTTTCTACATGAAAACCGTAAGAAAATTAATTTATCATTTAATTCTATTTCAAGCACATTAAATCTTAGGAAATTCATAACTTAAAATCTATAACTCCAAATTTAATGATTCCAGTCCCTGTGATCTTATTTTAATGTCTAGTTTATTACTGTGTATTTTATTCACATGTTTGGTGCAATGTTAATTTTTGCTATACTATGTATGTATTGTGTTGATGCGAGTAGACGAGCAAGCCACTGTGGATTCTGAGGTTTAGCAAGTAGAAGTAGCTGAGCAGGAGCTCATTGAAGGCAAGTTGTGCCCTTGATCACTTACTTTTCCCAGCCATGTTCTTATTAATTTTAATGATCTGCATAGGTTAATTTTGATGGGATCCTTTAGGTTACCCCAGTTTTGGTTATCTTTATACCTTGTTCACCACTGAAATATTTTTGGGTAGTACTTGCTATTGCTTTATGTGGATTGGGTATGGAGATACACTACTCATGATTATTCTGTTATTATCTTGTTATTATTACTGTTCATGTAAAGATCATTAAATTAATGGGAACATGGAGCGACCACCCGGGAAAACAGTGCTACCACAAGGGTTTAATGGGACGCCATTGGCTGATTAACTAGGAAAGCTAGTGGAGGTCTTCCTTACCCGGAAGGGGCAAGGATAGTAGGGGAGTGGTCAGTGTAGGGAGGTACTTGGGTTGATTTTGCTGCAATGGCGGTCAGGCGAGGGATTCCAGCACTAGAGCTTCCTATAAACTGTAGCGGGATTTCTGAAGCTAGTGGAACTTTGTAAAGGCCTCGTAGTGTTACCCTGCCTCGCCTCCTCGGCAGAGGTGTATGGGATTGGCCGTCTCTTGACAGATGGGTAACATGACTTGTGGGTAAAGATGCGCAACTTTTGCAGAGTGTAAAACTAGTATACTAGTCGTGCTCACGGTCATGAGCGGCTCGGACCCTCACATGATTAATTATGGAACTTAAATTTAATTTGAGATTTGCATCGCATTTGGGATTATTTTACTATTACTTTTCTTTATTAATATTAAGGTTTGGTATTTACTTACACTTAGTAATTGCTAATAAAATTTTGACCAACTTATAAAAGCAATGCTCAGCTTTAGCCTTTACTTCATTGATCAGCCTTACACTTCATGAACTCCCACCTTTGGTGAGTTCATGCCACATTATTCCCCACGACTTGTTGAGCTATGAACGTATGTGAGCTCACTCTTGCTGTCTCACACCCCCCCACAGGAGAAGAACAGGTGGTCGAAGAGGAGCCGCCTAACACTGAGGCATTCGACTTGATCTAGGTGGCGTTTCTCAGTTGACATTGGCACCGACGATCCTTAGTTCGTTTTATATTTATCCTTTTATTTTGTAATAAGTCTTCCGCTATGTAATAAATACTCTGATGTTATTGTGACATTTATCTCTATACACTCTGTTATTATATATGTTGTCTTCTTGGCGCATGTATGAGATGCACCCGGATTTGTCCCTTGAATCCGGGTGTGACAGTTTGAAGGCTCACGATTACCATATTTTGATGGAAAGACTTATGCCAGTAATGTTCCGTGGCTATTTGAAGCTTCCTCTATGGAAGATGATTGCTAAACTTAGTTACATATATAGACATATATGTGCTAAGCATATCTCAAAGAAATTGATGATTCAATTTGAGAAACAAATTGAGGTGCTTGTATGCAAGACGGAAAAAGTATTTCCGCCTGGATTTATGAATGTGATGCAACATTTGCTAGTGCACTTACCTTATGAAGCATTGGTAGGAGGACCAGTGCAGTTCCGATGGATGTATAGTCATGAAAGAGAATTGAAAAAACTTAGAGCTACTGTGCGGAACAAAGCAAGGGATAAGGGGTGTATCGAAGAGGCCTTTGCAGCTAAAGAGATCACAATCTTCTCAAATCAGTATTTATCACACACTAACAATGTGAATGCTCAGTCAACACGATATCATACTGAAGAAGAAGGTCCTTCGACCAACCTTAGTGTTTTTCTCTGGAAGAATAAAGGGGTCGGGGCTTCTACTGCACATTATGTTGACATAAGAGAGCATAATTTCACCATGCTCTACTTGTACACCAACATGGAGGAACTTGATCCATACTTTGAAATGTTTGATTCCATATATTTAGTTGGTCACAAACCTACACCAAAGGAACTGGATAATCTACGTATGAAAGGGATGAACGGAGGTCCATGTTTCATTGAATGGTTCCACGAGCATGTAATTATCTCTTTATAATTTTCCTTTGTGTAGTGTAAGAAACTTGACTCTCTAGTATCGGATGATTTGCGACAGATATCACATGATCAGTTCAAAGCAAGAAAATATAGCCGCTATGATATTAATGAATACCGATTTCGAACATCAAAATTAGAAAAAATCCGCCCGCAGGCAGCCACAACAGACAGTGGAGTAGTAGCAACTGCCACAAATGCAGATGGAGGCACTCATGACTATTATGGTGTTCTTCAAGACATAACTGAGTACACTCTTGGTGGGGCCAAAGAGTTCATGACTATTATTAAGTAATAAATAATAATTATTTTCTGTGAAGTTTGTTAAGACATTTTATCTACATTATACTAGATAAACTAGCGTCATAGTCACCTACTCATATTTTCACCAATGATAACTCAAAGAGGAAGATATAGTGGATTAATAAACATTTATGTTGTAGATATATTTATGAGTATAGTTGTGTGATGTACGAATGTGTATGTAATAGTGAATGATTACCCATGTAATGGACTAATGGTGTATGTTTATTTATTTGGTGTATGTATTTTTTTTGTATGTACGATACGCAAATCGATGCTAGAAGTTGACTGTGAGGTAGACGAACCAAACACGTTCGAGGACAACCCACAGGACACTCTCGAGCAAGGGAAGTGGATTCTCCCTCTACATTTGTATTTGTACCCAAATAATGCATATATTAATGTTTACTTTTTGGATATTGTTGGGGACTTGTTCTCAAATGCTTTGAATCAAGAACAAGGCAACACGATGATGTTAAACATTAAATACCCTTCATCCGCTGAAGCATTATCTCCTCAAGGGTTTAATGGACTTCGGACGAAGGGTGTGAACATAATATTACGAAGGTGGCAAAAAATAACGTAAAACGATGTAAAATGTAAAACATTAAAGATAGATATGTTGGAGATAAATGATATCATTCATACATTTACTTTTAATACAATGATTAAGGTATGATTATACCTTCGCCTTGACAAGCAATAATTCCCGAATGATGCTTTCGCAATTACAGGAATGCGTGAACAGTAAAGGAATATTGTTCACTATTTATAGGCACAAGACACAGCCTGTGATCAATTACAATCATACCCTTCATAAAAGTTTACAACATCGACTCAAACTCTTATGGACTAAAAGGTCATTCTATCTTTAAGTCGGTTTGTAATTCCGAAGCTTCGTGGTCAGCTCCCTTCGGCATTACGTGCAGACGACTTCAACCGAAACTGTTTCCTTCTACAGGACCTTCGGCAACGAAGCATGGTCCCAACAGTAGCCCCTTCGCGGTGCTAGATCGTTTTTCGTAACGAGCTTGATCCGTGAAAAAAGTCTCTCAGGCTTCAGGAAGCCGAAGGTCCGAAAAACACCTTCCCTTAGCTCGTTGTCGAGAAACGATACAGCTTTCGAGCGCGTAGCAGTTCCACCATGCAAGTTCACTATTCTGGCTTTTGCGGTCCACCGTTCAGCGAGTGCGAGTAACCATTTGCCTGGTGTAAAAATTCCCGACGATTCACCTTCCTTCCTGCAACACTATATAAACAGACTGGTAGGTGTAAAGTTACCACAACATTCATTGCTATTACACTGTTGTGCTGCCAAAATTTTTAACCATAGCCGAAGCTCGACTCTCGGATTCAGACGAAGCTCCAATTCGGTGTCTGCTTCGTCAGAAAAGAAGCTTCGTCAGAAGAAGAGGTTTTTTAATTCCCGAGAAATCTTTCAAGAAATTCAAAATTGAAATGGCCAGGTTGCGCTCTACTGCTAGAGTTGAGCGTGAGGGAGGCGAAGCCGAAGGTGCAGAGACTGTCCCTATCTCCGAAGCAATGCAACGATCCGGATTGGTGACTTCGGAAAGAATGCCTACTGCCGAAACAGGACAAGCTGCTGCCGAAACAGAACAAACTGCTGCCGAAGCAGAACGAGGGGATATTGAAGAAGCTGGTTCTGACGATGATTACCATATCGCAGTACCGAGCAAGCCTAGTCATTTGGACTTCGGGAAGTCGACTATTTCTAAGGCAGATTTTTCCAAGATGGTGAAGGCGGGCTATTTCAGAGAAGATGAGAAGAAGGTACTTCGGTTCGGGGGAGAGGAGACTACCTCGAAGCCAGAAAAGGATGAAATAGTTATTTTCAAGAGTTTTTTGAAGGCTGGGTTAAGATTTCCTTTGAATAGGATGATTTCTGATGTATTGCAAAGGTTTGGGATATATTTTCACCCCCCAATGCCATCGTCAGGCTTAGCGTTTATATCTGGGCTCTCCGAAGCCAGGCGGTGGAGCCGTTTGCCGACAGCTTCTGTCGAGTACACGAGCTGCATTACCAGACTAAGGTCAGAAAGGATGGGTTGCACGAAAATTTTGGTTGTTACAATTTTGCCTATCGGAAGACCACAAAATTTCCTATGATCAGCTACCGGAGCAAATGGCCGGCAGGCTGGAAGTCAGAATGGTTTTATGTCAAAGTTGACGAAGACAGAGAGAAGCTAGTACAGAGCCCTCTTGAACTGATCTTCGGAGAAACAAGACCCCGCTGCAAAATGACAACCAAAGGTCCAACTTGGGCCGCACTGGCCGAATTCAAAATTATTGTAGAACACATTGGCACTAGAGATCTAGTGCAAGAATTTCTGGCCTTCAGAGTATTTCCGACCATGAAGGAGTGGACTATGCCGAAGCTTAAAGGAGAAAAGAAAGAAGGGGAGCTTGTCCGACTACCCTATCATTATAAATTTAAGAAATTCTTTAAAACACCTTGTCAAGAATGGCTTGATACAATTGAAGTAATGAGCAATGAAATCCTTGGAAATTACTCCAAAAAAGAGGACCAGCTAATGACAGCAGCCTTCGGCACTCGGCCGAAGCGAAGGTTGAACAGGGTGCTCGATGCCATTGGTTTTGAATATGCTGACTATGATCACCTGGGCGGAGATGCTGGAGGCCCAAAGCGAAGAAGAATTTCCAGCGCTGCTGACGAAGAGGTCGCCAAGGTGACCAAAAAGAAAAGGGGAGATTCTGAAAAACTTATCCCTGAAGAATCGAATCCTGAGCCGAAGGTGGCCACTGGAGGAAAGAGGAAAACTGCGTCTCCAGAACCAAGATCGTTGGTTCGAGAAGATACTCCTACAACGCCTTCTGCTGTTGAAGTAGAAGAGATTATGAAGGTAATGGCTGAACCCTTGCCTGTGAAGCTAAGTCCGCTGGCGCTAGAACTGACGAAGTTTTTTCAGAAGGACAAGGTAGCTTCGGCAGAAGAAGGTCCTGCACTGCCGAAAAAACGAAGAATTATTCAAATAGCAGATGTAATTCATGGGACACCGCTACCGACACTACCACAGACTGCCGAAGCTAAGGGTGCCACAGCCGAAACTACCACCCGAGCGGATACCTCCGAAGCTGAAACTGGCGCAGCCGAAGCTGCCGGAGTTGAAACTGAAGCCACAGAAGATCTGAACCTGGACAAGACACTTGAAGTTATTGATAACATACTCTTGAAAATGACTGAGGAAGAATCTGCTGTTGCCGCAGCGAGCACAGGCACTGAAAAGGGGAAAGAACAAGCTGAAGACATTTTGGAGGGTGAAGATTTTGAATTTCAAGATCTACTTGGGCAAGAGCTGACAGACGCTGAAAAAGCAGAGCTTAAAAGATGTGCCATAGCCTGCGGATATAAGCCAGGGGCTACACTATTTGGTGGGGTAAATGAAGGAAAACTGAGGTGCCTTCGGAACCACAGCGAAGCTAAAGTTGTTAGAACTCTCTGCAAAAACATTGGCCTGCCGAAGCTGGAGATGGACCTCTGCCGCTACCAACGGCACCATATCGCCGGGAGTTTGCTTTATGCTAACTTCAAGGTAACAAATATTTTTGTTATTTTATTATTATTTTGATTTTTAGGTTATTATCTAACGAAGATCGTTTCGACAGAGCATACTATTAAGTAATGTTCTAAAAATGCAACAAGATCTCGAAGAAGAGAAAAACAAAGCCGTCATCCAAAGTTTGGCTGAAAAGGTTGAAAACTACGAAGCTGATTTGAAGAAGAAGGACTTCGCCATCCAAGATCTTGAAATGATGGTTAAAGAGCACGAAGGTGCATTAGAAAAGAAAGATTTTGTTATTCAGACTATGGAAGGCTCTTTGGCTGAAGTCCAAACTGAGAATGACAACTTGAAGAATGAACTGCTCCAACAATCAGAAAAATTTGAGCAAGAAAAGAGATATCTCGAAGCAAGGCTGAAATCTGAGATGGATAAAAATTCGATTTTGTAGAAATCCTTTAAAGAACTTCAAGAGAAATGCCTTAGCTTCGGCAGCCGATGCGTGCAACGGCTGAAGGATGTGTTCCATTCTGTCGGAGCTAGCTCTGCAAAATTTACACCTTCAGCTGATAATCTGCCCAGCACGTTAGAATATATTGAAGGCGAGGTTGATGCCCTTAACGAAGTTATTGGTGGGCACGCCGACTTCTGCGCCCTGGTAGCTTCTCGGGGTACAGCCACCGCTTTTCTGAAGGCTGGCTGCACACATGGAAATATTGTGAACAGACCAAACTTCAGCTTGTCAGCATCAGATCTGATAAATATCCCAAGCCTAGCCCGAAGCATCGGGAATAGATTCATGACCCAGATCTGGGTAAGTGGCGGGCGAAAGATGGCGAGTGACGAAGCTCGAAGCCATCTTAAGCCGGTAAGAAACTTATTTTTTGTTACTTTTACCTTATCCTTGAAATTTGCACCTTTCTTATTCTGTTGTTTGATGTACGCAGGATGACGAAGCTGAAGTTTGACAAAGTTGAAGTTTGACGAAGCCTAGCCTGAAGCTTGATAATTGTTTTGCAATGTACTGTCCTGCAAAAATTCTGGAGAAACTTTTGTAATATAGTTATGGAACAACTTATGTAAATTTGTACATACCTTATAATATATTTTGTTTCTGCTGTCCACGTACAATCTGCTTTGCTGTGGACGAAACTTCTCTTTTGAGCCGAAGGCGAAAAACACCTTCCCTTCTTTTCGTACACAACGAAGCATAAAAATTTTCCTTCGAGTTTTTCCTCATCGCCGAAGCATCTATGTTTTTATGCGGTACAATGATGATTCTATGTATGTCTAAATGCATGTTTATGAATGCAAATGACATGATGAGATGCATTGTGCAAATGAATATGAAAATACATAATCATAGTCCTTCAGCGTTGACTTTTCGCTGTAAGCCTCCCTTAGGAGCTTCTTCGCCTTTTACTTTCAGCGTAATCAGCGTTGACTTTTCGCTGTAAGCCTCCCTTAGGAGCTTCTTTGCCTTTTACTTTCGGCGGAATCAGCGTTGACTTTTCGCTGTAAGCTCTGCATTCCCTTAGGAATGACTTTTGAGCTTCTCCTTGTTTCCTTTTCTTTTATCCTTTTGCATTTACATTTACATTTTTTGGGGGATATTACTCTCATAAAATTGAAATAAGGAAAATTACATGTTGTGGCCCCATTAAAAACCTTTCTCCCCCTATGGAAAGGAAAAGGGTGCCACGAAAAAGAATATAAAAAATTACATCAAGCTATACATAATATCGTCGAAGCTCATCCGCATTCCATGATCTGGGAATGTCGTTGCCGTCCATATCCTTCAATCTGTAGGAACCGGGTCTTGGCGAAGATACTACCAAAAAGGGGCCTTCCCACTTTAGCTGTAACTTGTCTGCTGTCTCAGGGTTGGCTACTCTTCGAAGTACCAAGTGTCCTGGTTCAATGTTCTTCAACTTGACTTTTCTGTCACGCCATTTTATTGTTTCAGCTTGATATTTATTGATGTTTTCCACAGCTTGAAGTCTGATACCTTCAATAGCATCTTTTTCTACAGAACAATCAGCTTCGTCTTTGCCCTTTGCCGAAGCTACTATCCTTATTGATCCTGCTTTGGCGTCTTCTGGGGTTATAGCTTCGTCACCGAACAATAGTTTAAAGGGCGTAAAACCTGTTGACCTTGTCACGGTTGTATTATGGCTCCATACCACTTTGATTAGCTCGTCAGGCCATTTTCCCCTAGGCTGGTTGAAGATTGACTTCATTATTCCTGTCATTATGATCCCATTGGCTCTTTCGACAAGTCCATTTGACTCTGGGTGTCGAACTGATGCAAAATGAATCTTCGTGCCAATTCGATCACAAAATTCTCTGAAGGCTTCAGAATCAAACTGTGTCTCGTTGTCCACAGTAATGGCCTTCGGCACTCCGAAGCGACAAACAATGTTCTGCCAGAAAAACTTTTGAATAGTGAATGAAGTTATTGTGGCTAAGGGTTTTGCCTCAATCCATTTGGAAAAATACTCCACTGCCACTACCACATATCTTAAGTTCCCCTGTGCCGGTGGTAATGGGCCTAGCAAATCAAGGCCCCACCTCTGCAATGGCCAAGTGGGTTGTATTAATTGAGTTAAAGACGAAGGTTGTTTTTGATCTCTTGCACATTTCTGACAACCTTCGCACTTTTGGACTATATCCGCTGCATCCGAAGCTGCCTTTGGCCAATAAAATCCTTGGCGAAAAACTTTCCCCAGCAAGGGCCTAGACCCAATGTGAGATCCACACAGGCCTGCATGTATTTCGTTCATTAATTCTATACCTTCGGATCTGGATAAACACTTGAGCAATGGGGAACAAACCCCACGCTTGTATAACTCCCCTTCTATCATGACATATGGTCGAGCTCTTGCCTCCATTCTCCTGTTATAAGCTTCGTCGTCTGAAAGAAAATTACCCTAAAGGAAAGAAACAATCTCAGTTCTCCAATCCTCGCTATAAACAGGGGATATATTAAGGATTGCACTTTCAAGAAGCTCGATCGAAGGTGCTTTTATTGTTTCGAAAAATACTTCTGAAGGTATGGGCAGCCCCTGGGCTGCTGACTTGGCCAATAAATCAGCGTATTCATTTTCTCCACGAGGAATGTTTTTAACAGAGAAACCTTCGAAGGAAGCCTCAATCCTTCGGACTGTATCTAGATACTTTTCAAGCTTCGGGTCTCTTGCTTTATAGCTCTTGTCAACATGACCAGAAATAACTTGAGAGTCAGTTTTAAGAATGGCCCTTCTGATTCCCATTGCCTTCAACTTCCGAAGACCCAAAAGCAGAGCTTCATACTCAGCGATATTATTTGTGCAACTAAAATCAAGTCATGCCGCGTAACAAGTTTGAACTTTGGACGGTGAAACCATCACAGCAGCCGCTCCTGCTCCGAAGGTTCCCCAAGACCCATCGCAAAACACTGTCCATGCTTCGGCATCTTTATTTGTTTCTTGCTCCTGAGCCCCTGGCGTCCAGTCAGCAATGAAGTCTGCTAACGCCTGGGACTGAATCGAGGACCTATGAACATAATCAATACAAAATTCATTGAGCTCTGCAGCCCATTTTCCAATCCTTCTAGTAGCTTCTCGGTTTCTCATAATATCCTTCAGAGGTTGTGAAGAAGGAACAATTATGTTGTAAGCTTGAAAATAATGCCTAAGCTTCCTGGAGGCCATCAAAACAGCATACAGTACCTTCTCCAATTCTGTATAATTTTTCTTTGATAAACTAAGAACCTCGGATACGAAATATATTGGGGCCTGCTTCTTAAATTGGCCTTCAAGCTTCTCCTGGACAAGTGCCGCACTTGCCGCTTAGTGCGAAGCTGCCACATATAATAACAAAGGAGCCCCTGGCGTTGGTGGAGTTAATGTTGTTAGATCTATCAAATATTGCTTCAGCTCTTCGAAGGCTTTCTGCTGGATTGGACCCCATTGAAAGACTTCGGCTGACTTCAGCACTTCGAAGAATGGTAAGTTTCTCTCTGTCGATCTGGATATGAATCTGTTGAGAGATGCCGGCCTTCCCGTCAATCTTTGAGCCCCCTTTTTTGTGCTTGGTGGTTCCATTCGAAGTATAGCTTCGATTTTACTTGGATTAGCCTCAATTCCCTTTGTTGAAACTAGGTAACCAAGAAATTTCCCCTTTTTTACTCCGAAGACACATTTTTCTGGATTGAGCTTTAAACCAGCCTGTCCAAAATTAGCGAAGGTCTCCTGTAAATCAGCAATGTGGTTATCTTGCTTCGTGCTTTTTACAATAATGTCATCAACATAAGTTAGTACATTCCTGCCTATCTGAGAATGGAGAACCTTCGCTGTCATTCTGCTGAAGCTTCCTCCAGCATTTTTGAGCCCCTCAGGCATCCGAAGGTAGCAATATGTCCCGCTAGGGGTTATGAAGCTGGTTTTCGGTTCGTCCTCCTTCTTCATCCAGATTTGATGATAGCCCGAATAGCAATCCAGCAAACTCATAAGCTCTGATGAAGCTGCGGCATCGACTAAGGAATCTATCCTTGGCAATGGAAACTCGTCCTTCGGACAAGCCTTATTGAGGTCAGTAAAATCAATACACATTCTCCATTTACCATTGGCCTTCTTCACCATAACAGTGTTAGCCAACCATTCTGGGTATTTCACCTCTCTAATAACTCCAGCACTGAGGAGTCTTTTCACTTCATTCCGAGCACCTTCGGCCTTGTCATCAGACATCTTCCGAAGCCTCTGCTTTCTGGGTTTGAAGGATGGATCGACATTGAGCGAATGCTCAATAACATCCCTGTTAACTCCACAAAGATCATTAGCTGACCAGGCAAAAACATCTTTATTGTTGAACAGAAAACTTATCAAGGTTTTTTCCTGCTCTTCAGACAATTGAGATCCCAACAGCACCTTCTGATCTGCTATATCCTCACATAAGAGCATGGGCTTCGGCTGGTCAGCTGAAGCAGCTTTTTCCCTTCTGAACTTGTATTGCTCACAGGCCTCAGCTCCATCTATGTTATGGATTGCTTTTGAATCTGTCCAATTTCCTTCTGCCCTTCTAGCGGCTTCCTGACTTCCATGAATAGCAATAGGCCCTTGGTCCGAAGGTATCTTCATGCAGAGGTAAGCTGGGTGAAGAATTGCTTCGAAGGCATTGAGAGTACCGCGACCAATGATAGCATTGTAAGGATACTCCATGTCAACAATATCAAACACAATTCGCTCAGTCCTTGTGTTGTTAACAAATCCAAAGGTTACTGGTATGGTGATCTTCCCAAGTGCTACAATTTGCCGTCCTCCGAAGCCACAAAGAGGGTGTGTAGCATCATGGATCTTGTCTTCGGGCTCTTGCATTTGTCTGAAAGCTTTAGCAAATATGATATCAGCTGCGCTGCCTGTGTCAACCAAGACATTATGGACCAGAAATCCTTTGATCACACAAGAGATAACCATAACATCATTGTGTGGGTAATCCTTGAGTTGAAGATCCTCTTGGGAGAAGGTAATTGGAATGTGAGACCATCTTGACTTGATGAAGGGTCCTTGCACCCCAACATGCTGTACCCTTCTCTGTGCTTCTTTCTTCTGCTTTTTGTTGGCTGGCTCTGAGCATGAACCACCTGTTATCGGGAGCACCAGCTTTGGGGCCGAAGCAGCTCCAACTTGATCGTTGAACGAAGCCATCAGCTCAAAAAAGTGGAAGTGTGATGACCGGAGGTGGGCGCCAATGTTGGGGACTTGTTCTCAAATGCTATGAATCAAGAACAAGGCAACACGATGATGTTAAACATTAAATACCCTTCGTCCGCTGAAGCATTATCTCCTCAAGGGTTTAATGGACTTCGGACGAAGGGTGTGAACATAATATTACAAAGGTGGCAAAAAATAACGTAAAACGATGTAAAATGTAAAACATTAAAGATAGATATGTTGGAGATAAATGATATCATTCATACATTTACTTTTAATACAATGATTAAGGTATGATTATACCTTCGCCTTGACAAGCAATAATTCCCGAATGATGCTTTCGCAATTACAGGAATGCGTGAACAGTAAAGGAATACTGTTCACTATTTATAGGCACAAGACACAGCCTGTGATCAATTACATTCATACCCTTCATAAAAGTTTACAACATCGACTCAAACTCTTATGGACTAAAAGGTCATTCTATCTTTAAGTCGGTTTGTAATTCCGAAGCTTCGTGGTCAGCTCCCTTCGGCATTACGTGCAGACGACTTCAACCGAAACTGTTTCCTTCTACGGGACCTTCGGCGACGAAGCATGGTCCCAACAGATATATTGCATAATTTGATGGGATTTGCCTAAATAAGGATTTCCTAGAATTACCAACCCTATTCCTTGAATTACCTAGGATAAATGCTATGCTTAGCAATTTTTGCTACTACTCAACTTGATAAATATGATGTCACTTTTTTATGATACTATGTTCTAGAAACAAAGTTTTATTATGATGTTAACCCGATGGTTAAACAAGAACATTTTGTGTTAAATAGAACATGGAGTGACCACCCAGGATAACAGTGCAACCACGAGTGCTATAATGGCTCTGGCTTTGGTAATTAGCTCTATAGTCTTAGTACTTAGCAACCCTACCTGAAAGATGAGCAAGAGGGGGCGGCAGTGGTTTGGTGGCAGCTCATGTTAACATGGGGTGGTAGTCTTGGCTAAGTTACCTCACCTAGAGGGCCATCGATACTAACGTGGAAACCTTAGCGGGTGGCTTTGTACTAAGGATATGTTGTGAAAGCCTCATAGTGGATCCCTAGCCATTCACCTAGGCAGTGTTTATGGGTCCGATCAACCCAGGCTAGATGGGATACACGGCTTGTGGGTAAAGTTGTACAAGCTCTACAGAGTGTAAAACTGATATGTCAGTCGTGCTCACGGTTAAGAGCAACCTGGACCCTCACATGACAATTGAACTTAAAGATGGAAAATAAATCGTGATCTGATGATCTACCAGGGGTTTGCTTAAGTGATTTCACTTAAGTGTTTTTGATATAATCTTATGCCTTTGATTAATTGGAATATGTGAGACACACTTATTAGTAAGACAGGTGTTGATAATAAAATATTGACCAACTAAAATGCTTACCGCTTGTCCATAGCCTACCTTGTTAACTTGCATTATTTCCCCCAATTGCTGAGCCCCGACCATAAGTGATCTCACCCTTGCTAATATTTTGATCAGAGGGTGATGACAAAGACTTCGCAGATGACGTTGATGAATTTTGAGTCTAACGATGCGCCAGTCACCTTCCTGTGGAAGAGTGTCCATGTTTAATTCCGCCATACTTTGATTATGATACTTGTGAAGATACAATGTTCAATATGATGTAATAAAGTTACTCTACTCCATTTTATGCCTTTATTGCATTGCCTTTTGATATATTACACTTGTGACATCAACATATGTGTGGAAAATGGATCCTGGCCCACATATGCTATGCACTCGGTTTTGCCCCTAGAACCGGGCGTGACAGTAGCCTACAACCACCTCCCTACTACCGGTGACCCGAAGTTTGTAGGGATGGTCGACGGCGACGGGGACCTCGTCTTCGATGCACTCTGCTTACACTCAAACTCAGACCCCAGCTCTTGAACAAGCAGCAAGGAAGAGCCCCCAACGACGGGAAGAATGAAGGTTGTTCGACCACCACAACCCTTGCCGCGGTACCAAAGAAAATCACATGCACTACCAGTGGCACCAAAAATGGGATGCCACTCACGGTAGGAGCTAGAGGGACCATCAAGCATGATGCCTCCGTTGAGAGCCCATGGTAGTTTGACAACAGGAGCGGGTCCACAAGCTGTTTGTAATCCCTCGACGGTTATGAATAAAATGTGTTTTCAAAACCATTCTTGGTGTCGAACACAAGAAAAGGGGAGAAAACCCCAACCTAGGCCTCACTAACCCATTCTTTCTCTCTCCCTCTCCCTCTCTCACCCCCTCAATAACTCGCAGGGAAGGAAGCACGCTGGACGTCGAGGTGGTCGAAACTAACGACGAAGGAATCAACGGAGTGATGAGTGGGAACCCCCATTGAAAGACGAGCTACAATACATTTCCTTTCCAAAACTAATTACCTCAAACTTTCTTATTTTATGTTAGAAGGGTGCTAAGAGAAACGCGTTGCCACATAGTGCCTCCTTCCTGGGGTCCCTCGACGGCAAAGGGACCCGAGACAACGTAACCCGAGCCCCCCTAGCAATCAAACATTAAGGAAGGGAGCCAAACAGGGTGGTCCTACCCACATCTTCGTTAGAACGGGCCTAATGGATAAGTGACTCAAAAAGAGGGACTCGATGGGGGAAGCTGGTCGTGATTGCGTATGCTTACACCGCGAAGGCTTCAACAATGGTCACCAGTGGAACTGGGAGACCTGAAGAGTCTCGCAAACTCGTCTCGGTGGGATGGCTGCTAACAAAAAAGAAGTAGGAAATGGAGCGTGAAACCCTAATGACATTTATCGATTTATTTTTACACTTACAAATATTTTGGGAAAATTTTAATCCTTGACTTTTTTCCCTAGGGAACATGAGATCTACACGATAGATAGTTGGGTGCTAGCCAACGAGTTTGACCAATGCCTCCAGATCCTCGAGCTCACCGTCCATCGGCATGCTCGAGGCATACTCAATCCTGCTTAATTGAGTCCTCGCAATGAGACCGAGTGATGGCTATAGCATGGTTGACCATAAGATGGAACATAGTATCCTCTAGTTCACGGATGCGGCCAACAATAAGCACAATCTGGGAGGTTGGGGCGAACAATTCCCTCGACTGCGGAATCCTGATACGGTCACATATGAGTTCAATGGACGTGCGCAGATTGGAGTGCTTGGTGTCAAGAGCCTGAAGACGGTCCTCCATGCGTGAAAGATCCTCTAGCATCACCGCTGGCGAAAATAGAAAATTCCGCAATGGTCACAAAAACCAGAAAGGTTGAAAATCAAAGGAGGAAGAACACGAATCTTACCCTCTGCTAAGAGCCTCGATAAAGGGCCCTCAGCACCGTTTTCTGGTAGTGGCACTTTGGTAGGGGCCCGATAGGGCACTCCAAAAATCACCCCTCACCTCGAGCACGGATTGCCCAGTCACTGATATCCTATCGGCCCCAGGCCCTGCCTTGGCCGCTCCCTTGGCGGCTGCACCTCGAACAACGGTGGGAGCCCCGCGCCTCCCCGAAAGGCTAGGCCACCGCCGGACGATCGACATCCAGGCTCGAGGATAATAAAATTCCCCCAACCTTATACATGTTGCATGGGTCCATTACAATGTTTCTAGCACTTGCTTTTGGGCTCTAACTCTTTGTGTAGCAAAAAGTGCATTTTGGACTTAGTTTTGGTCATATTGCAAATCCTAGAGAAATTATGGCAAAGACGTAACTTTCCCACACTCAGTCAATTGGATTATATGCTAATTATGTTTGTCTAAGTCATAGGGAAGCTCCCATGTATATCCGAAAAGATTGGAGGACTGGGCTCAAAAGAGCCTAAGCTGTGCTGGTTTGGGCCTCGCATGCCCGGGTGCATTGGGGGGTGCCTAGACTTCGGCGCCGGGCGGCATGGTACACCGGACCGTGCGGATGTGCACTGGGCCACTCGAACAAATGAACAATCAGCTCTCAAGAATTTTATTTTAAAATTCACTGGACCTTCAGTATTCACGGTTTGGTGGTGCGTCGAACTGCCTCCAACGGCTACTCTCCAATGGCCGTGCGCTGGCCAACGGCTAGCTGACGTGGCATCGAGTATAGAGGAGCACCGGACTGGTACGGTGCCCATTGGATTAGGCATATGCCCAATAAGATCTCAGGCTTGGAGCACGGCCACACCACACCGGTCCGATGCCCCCACAGTGAGCAGCATTTGGTAGTTTTCACAAGGAAGGAGCAATGACTATTGCTCCTTTTGGGGCTATAAAAGGAGCCCTATGGTGCCCCCATTTAGTATAAAAGCATCTCAAGAGACTCTCAACACTTCAACACTCTACCACAAGTCAATCGTGTGATTCTAGCGAGATCCAAGAGTCGTCTTAGTGTTGTTCTTCATACTTGGTGTATTGTGTGGTTGTGTTTCTGTTTTTTGTGTTGAGTTGCTCGTTATGATCTCTTGAGCTTGTACTCTCTCCCTCCCTTATTCTGATTTGTGGCTCTAATCTTGTGTAAGGCCGCAAGAGACTCCAACTTGTGGAGATTCCTTGTGAACATGGATAAAACTGATAAGGAAGACTATGACACTCAAGTTCGATCTTTGCATCACTTGAAAGGGATTGAGTGCAACCCTTGTCCATTGGGACACCACAATATGTAGTAGGCAAGCATTTCAGGCTTGACAGAACCATGGGAAAAATCGCATGTGTCTTGTGTTCATTTACTTTCTTGTGATTTTCTCTCTAGTCACTTGTAATATGGCTCTTGGTTTAATTCACATCTTGGAAGAGCAATCTAGTGAAGGGAACTTTCTCTCTTCTTCTCTATCAAACTTGGTTCAAATTGCACTAATTATAATATTTTATGTAACACCCCTGGTGTTACTGTAACTAAAACATGAGCATGGCATCATAAACATTGGCATTGCATATGTTTGACACACCTAGAGTGCATTCACTAGGTAAAAATTTCAAACAAGTGTATTGTTTTTAGTGTTTTGCAAATAGGACCCTAGATAGGGAACCTGACCCTAAATAAGGCTCAAAGGGGCAAAACTTAACCCAAATGAAGAAAACCTAAAAGCTTTAGGGGAATGATCACAAAATGTTCCCAAAAATGAACTTAAATCACTTTTATACCCCTAGGATACCAAAAATCCCCATTTAAACCTTGGAAAACCCTAAAACCAAAACCTAGGGGCTTATGTGCAAAATTGATGCACATTTGGACTAAAGTGCAAAAACCAAGTTAATAAAGTATCTTAAGTCATTTGGGTCACTCATATGTGAATTTGCAAGCTAAACCCTGAGTTTGGACTTATTTGCAAAAGAGCCACATTTGAACTCTTTTGACTAAGTCTGAATTTCAGTGTAATGTGCTCATCTTTGTGACCTTGTAACTTCTAAATAAAAGGGTTTTTGCCCTAGGTCACCACATCAAACTTGTAGACCTAATAATGGATAACAAGTTTATTTAAGAGTGCAAGCCATGTTATTATGAAAAGTTTGGAGATAATTATGCCTGATGTCACGCTGTCAGACTAATACTGTCTGAATTTCAAACTAATAGTGACTTGGATCCGAGTTTGAGAGCCAATTCAACTCAGATCCAGTGCGAGTTTAAGCATGATTCCTATAACAAAGTTGTAGTTGGTATGTAGGATTACAACTTTGATGTAGAGACTTGGGGATGTTTCCATAGAAAATTTAGAGAAAATTTGATCTAAACTTGCTTTGTCAGGCGTTCTGAAGATCCTCTTCATGGTTCAATAGCCTGACTGCATCTGTTTCAGTAACCCTCACCGCCGACGATCCCCCGTCGTGATTCGCGTCAACGGCGTGCAGATTCGTGCTCAGGTAAATGGATAACGTCGCGGGGTAAGGGGAATCTTCACCGCCGGTGAGCTGGGCTCCACTCCGGTGACCCCCGTGCTTCCCCCTCTACCCTACGGCTGAGCAGATAAGCTCACCGATGACCGCCGCCTCCCGGCCGTGCGCCGCGTGGCTCAACCCTTCCACTGCGTCGCCGTAACTCCCCACTACTGTCTAATCAACGCCGGTGAGGTTGCCACGGCATGGGACACCAATCCACGCGCGCCAGTATTCTTCTCCACCTCCGACCGCCGCGCGTCTCGTCCAAAATTCGCGGCCACCGCCCGTTCCCTCTATAAATTGAGCTCGGGACTAGCTTCACAACGTCATTGCGCACCCCCACACTTAGTATTGCTCCCAGCCGATCATCAACAAGCTCCAATTCCGCACTCTCCCCAATTCAGTTCAAGAACACCGAAATCCAGCCTTACCGCGGCTAGTGCAATTCAAGCCAGCTCACGCCCTCTGATCCCTCAATTGAGTATCCTCAGGTACCCGTGATGCTCCCCGACCTATCCAATTGGATTATACCGCCATGAATCGCTTGGAACATGCGACTCCTTTAAGTTTTTCCGCTGTCACCGTGGGCAGAGGGTTGTAGAGCTCCAATTTTGAAATTGAGTGAGGGGAAATGCCTCTCTGGGGTAGATTTTGGGGTAAACCGAAGACTAGCGCCGGTCTTGGTCCCCTTCGGCCGGTCTAGCTCGCCGGAGCTAAGCTTCCCGTGCGGAGCGCCGTCGTGGACCTGGCCGTGTGAAGAGATAGAAACCGAAGGGGCTATTTGCAAACGGTCAGCGACTCTGTAAACAGTGATAAGACCTATTTCCGGTTAGCTAGAAACCCCGAGGGCCCTTCTGGAAGATTGCCACGCGGGCGTGGGCGCGCGTGTGATCTGCGTAGGCTTGGGCCGCCTGGGCTGAAATCAGCCCAATACTATTCACTCTTTCTCCTTTTCTTTTTCAGAATAACTTTAGAAATCCATGGAAAAATGTAGAAAAATCCTAAAATTGTGAAACCAATTTTCCTAGGCTTCTTATTTTCCCTAGAATTTAATAAAAATAGTTTCATGATTTTTAGGTTAAATTAGGAATTTTAAGGTATTTAAAATAATTTAAGGTAGTGGTTCTAGATTTTTAAAAGATAAATGGTAATCCCAAAAATACTCAAACTTTTTATATGAGTTCCTCATATTATTTAGAAGCCTTGGGTAGAGTTTGGGTTGATTTGGACCTTGTTTGATCACTAAACCCCACAACCCCTTGCCTGCCATGTGAACTCCTTTACCGACTCCGGAAACCCTAAGTTCTCGGAGTTCCGAAGGAAAGTTGTATTCAAAACTTAGATAATAAGTTTATATCATCTTTGCTCCATCATGAGCATTACATGGCATTCATTCTTATGCATATATGTGGTTATGATTAGAACACGAGGAAGAAGTGGAAGCCACTGAAGAGCAAGTACCACCACCTTTGGAAACTCAGGCTGAGAATTGTTTCTACTTCAATATTTGTGGATCCGAGCCTGACTCACCCATAAACAAAGGCAAGCCCCGGTGCATTTGCCACCCTCCTTGTGTTTTAAAAACCTTTTTCACTTGCTTTATGCATTAGGTGATATGAGTTGATTGCTAAAACAATTCCTGCATTACCTTCCTTGAATTTGATTACCTTCCTTGATCACCTGTTTTACAAAAGATTTTTGATGCTTAGCATTGCTTTAGAAAAACAAAATGTTTTCTTTTTACAAAAGTTGATGTGGCAAAAGTGGGATGTTTTCGAAAATAAAACTTGATGGTGGATCCATCACGGCCGTGATGGATTCAACTTCGAAAAACATGTACCTCTGCCAGGTACCAAGCTTTTGGGTGGAAATAATTAATCTAAGACTGGGCGGGTGACTTGCACGAGAAGAGAGTCTCGGTGTAGTGTCTCCGTCTGAGTCGATTAAGGACCTTGTCGATGTAGGCCTGCTGACCGAGGACCCTTTAACTGGTCACATGCCTCGTCATGGGTAAGCCTTGCCTCGGGCAGACTAAGGCCAGAATAAGATAACACGAAATGGGCGTGGAGCGGTGGCGAGAGTAGCGTGTACCCTCCGTGGCAAGAGGCTGGACGGTGGTGTATCTGTGCTCTCGGTTTGTGTGAACCTGATCTGGTCTTAAGAAACTCGGTGGTGGGTTGACATATGCAAGGGTTAAGTGCTACATATGTCGTGTGATCGGAGATCCTCAGCTGAGTATAATCGATTCGGATCGTCGTACCTCCGCGGTTATGGAGACTTGGCCACTAACTTACACATAGCAATCCAGTGAAGATGAAGGGTTGATAAGAAATTGGCTAGTGCAGGTCAAGTGATTGAACTAGGGTAGAAAGAACTCTAGCTGCAGGTAATTTTACTTAACCTGACAATAAAATTGGATTTTAAGGATCCACTTTAGTAAGCAATTCTGCAAACAGAGTCTTTGATTATTGAAAGGCCTTACCTTGACTCCCATATAACCAGCATACCCTTGAGAGTCTTTTCTTTAGTCGGGTAAGACTTGCTGAGTAATTCCATACTCAGGGTTTATTCCCCCGTTGTTTTTAGGTGAGGAGACAACAAACTTTTGTTGTTTTTGTACCAAGGTGGTGAAAAATGAGGACAATCAAGAATGAAGCTGCTGGAGGACCGAGTCCTCCTTAAAAACTTTTATGTAAAGAACTTAATGGGAGGAGTTTTTGCCTCCCAGGTATTGTAATAATACTTTTCAGCACTCGCTTTATACACTAGTCTGTAATAAATGACTTACTCTTACTTTTTAAATAAATGTAAGTTTATGTAATCACTTCCGCATTTCCGCATCTCCGATGAACATATTGTCTGTCAGACGGGTGAAACGTTCCTGGAAAGGTAAGAGAAAAGATACCGAACTTGTCAAGTGATTCAGGAACATCTACAGGGTTGTCTGATGTCTGTTGGACAAGGACAACTGTAGGTGGGCCTAATGACTTGGGAGGTTCCGTCACAGCTGGTATCGGAGCGTAGCCCTTCTTGGCAGATATTATGTAGCATCTTCAAAAAGATTTTCTTAAACTTATCTAGAAAATTTCTTCTCTTCTTACCTAAGCATCTCTGAAGAGTTTATTTCAAAGACCAGATAGGAAGAGTGCAATGTATAGAAGGGTGAATCAACTAAGGTTGATTCTATAATTAATCATGCATCATGCTAAGAATTGTACTAATAAATTTTCCCCCTTAGAAAATGTCGTCGCGTACAAGGAAAACTGCGTGAAAGCATACTGGGCCTATCGGTGTACCTCAACACCAACTTGCCCCACGGGAGGAAGATAGCAGTAGCGGAAGCAATGATCCGATTGGAGAGCTTGAAGCTCAAGTGAATCAGCTTCAAACGGAATTGCAACGTAGGACCAATTTATGGGTCGCGGATGGCGACCGAATAAATGAATTAAGAAGTTACATCCGCAGCCTGCAAGATCAACTTGCTGATCGAGATTTGGCGCTTGATTGGGCGGTACAGTCTCGTTCAGTAGACTGGGCTAAGGAAGCGAAGGCTCGAGCTCGAGTCGAAGAACTTAGCACTGCTATTGACAACTTGCAGGCGTATTGCAATACTTTACATGAGGAAGTTCATGTACTGTATTCGCAATTACACCCAAATGCCCCTGCGGATTCTGTCAGGTAAGAAGCCGGACCCTCGCATGTTGCGGGAGAAGCGCTTGGTGGTGAGTTAGACCTTTTTAGGCCCCCTCCTTCTATGAGGCTGGTCGATGAATGGTCTCCCACACCTGACGACGAAGCTGCCAAGAGCAACCAGAAGCAGGAGTAGTAGTGTAGTTGTAGAAATAGAAGTAGTATGCTGTATAATAGGTTGAACTATTGTATAATGGGTAATGTATCCTGTTGTATAACATCGAGTCTGTATCATTACTCTTGATGGTAATGTAAAATGGAAGGTTTCTCTGGCATATTATATTTATTTCAAATGTTGTTTGCCTCAGATGCCTACCAGGACTCGAGGACAGGATGCAGCACGAACTTCAGGGGGGAGGGAGGTTACTCCAAATCCACCTCCGGTTCCTCCCACATTGGCTGAGGCGATTGCCGCCTTGGTGAACGCAACTGCAGACAATACCCGCTTTCTGAGAGAAATGGCGGGCCAACAATTCCAGCAGCAGGGTGGAAGGGGTTATCAACAGGGCCCCCGTGAAACCACATATTTGGATTTCTCTGAAACCTGTCCACCACTATTTGTCAAGGCTAAGGACCCGTTGGAAGCAGATGAGGGGGTACGGGTTATTGAGCAAAAATTTGGTCTTCTGCGCTGTTCAGAGACACAAAAGCCTTTATTCGCAGCACAACAACTACGTGGCCCTGCCAGCACCTGGTGGGGAAATTTCGTGGCTATTCAACCTGCTAATCATCAAGTAACATGGGAAGAATTTAATGTGGCCTTCCGTGAACACTATATCCCGGAGGGTGTTCTTCATATGAAGCAAGAAGAGTTCATGAAGCTAAAACAAGGAGGAGATACTGTCAATCAGTATCTCAATAAGTTCAATCACCTGTCACAATATGCAATCGATCAGGTGAACACTGATTTAAAGAAGAATTGCTTTATGAGAGGTCTAAATGATCGATTGTAGAGAAAAATGGCAACCTGCATAGATCTTACGTATGGAAAGGCTGTCAGCACAGCCCTATCTATTGAAGCAAAATATGCAGGTTCAGGGAAAAACAAGGGATTTGGAGGTGAGAAGTCTAATCAGGGCCAGGCAAAAAGGCAACGGTTTGTGATCCGGCCTTCTAGCCAAAATCGCTCTTTTTCTCGTCCACCCTCATTCCCTTTCAAGCAGCCAATAATCATTCGTCCCAATAATGCCCCCACTACCCCAAGTCAGCCGAGTGCCCCGGGCACTCGATTCCCTGCTTTACCCAGCTCTGCAACCGGGTGTTTCAATTGTGGCAAGTCTGGACATTTCATCAAGGATTGCCCATATCCCAAGCAGAATCAATCTAATAATCAGCAAGGATCTAGGAAATCAGCTCAGCCCAAGGGAAACAATGTGGGGAAGAATACAAAGAAAACGGGGCGGATATACTATACTCAAGTGGCCACTACACCGGAAGGTGAACCGGTGATGATGGGTACGTTTCTCGTGGCCAGTCACCCTGCAATTATTCTTTTTGATTCTGGTGCTTCGCATACATTTATTAGCAAGAAATTTGTGGAGCAACATCACATTTCATGCCATGAATCAAAAGAAGGGTTTAAAATTCATTCACCTGGTGTTGGGGGCCTTCGTCCTCCGAAGGTCCTCAAAAACATGATTTGACAATGTTTTCCAAGTGGATTATATGAACAGGTATTTTCGGATTCAGAATTATGGATATGGAGCACGACCAGGACGAAGCCTGAACCAGACGAAGGTCGAGGGCGGCCGAAGCTGTGCGCAGGGAAGCTTCGGCGCGTTGGCATACGAGAGAACCGACTTAAAGATGAAAAGACTTCGGGGGCCTCGACAGATTTCCATAAACTGTTAACAAATGTAATGGACATGAATGTAATTTTACGTGGGCTGCGTCCCGCGTCTATAAATAGATGAACAGTACTCCCGTACTGTTCACGCTGACTTGGCATTCTGCTTTTGCATCACGCTTGTATTCTATACCTTCTTTCAGGACCGAAGGTACATTTGTAATTCGAAATCATTTCTATTTTTCCATATTAATAAAATAGAAATGATTTTATGTTGTTTATATTATATCTCGTGCTTTATATGAGTCCTTCGTCATTACTCGTTGTAGTTACGAAGGTATGTCCCTTATAACCTTCGTCCGAAACTCATTATTTCCCGAAGGGACATAATGTTTCGAAGGACGAAGGACTTTAGCATTTAACACTTTTTATGTTGCCTTGTTCTTAACCCTTAGCATTTGAGAACAAGTCCCCAACATTGGCGCCCACCTCCGGTGAACTCACTTCCACTTCGAGCTTTTTTGAATACCTTCGGAAGCTATGGCGCCGAAGAAAGCTTCAGCGACTGGGGCTTCAGCACTGCAACCGCTGGACCACAACCAGGAGACCGTCTCTCTTCGGGAGGCCCGAAGCCAGAAGAGAAAGGCTGTCAGCCCAACACTTCAGGAAGATGAGCTAGACCAAGAAATCAGGGATATGGAGATGCTACACCAACAAGTACAAAGGAAGAAGGAGAAGATGGCCCGCCTAGCTGAGTTGCAAAGGCAGATAGACGAAGCCTCTGAGGAAGTCCGCCATCTTACTCACGATGAGCAGAACAGAAGGCCTCATCAGAAAGACCTTCATCAGGAGGGCTTCGTCAACGAAGATGACTGGTATGATAATTTCCATCAGGGAAATTTTGTTTTTGATGATGCTTCTCCTCTGTCTGCTGAGCTGCAGGCTACACCTTGGCCTTCATCCTATAAGCCACCCCAGCTTCCCATGTTTGATGGTCACTCCGACCCGAAGCAATTCTTGATGAGCTACGAAGCAACGGTGTCTTCGTACGGGGGCAATGCTGCAGTCATGGCGAAGTCTTTCGTCATGGCCGTCAGGAATGTTGCTCAGACCTGGTATTCCTCCCTTCGGCCAGGAACAATAACTTCATGGCAGAAGCTGAAGGATATGTTATTGACCAGCTTTCAAGGATTTCAGACGAAGCCGGTCACAGCTCAAGCCCTGTTCCAGTGTATTCAGGATCACGAAGAGTACCTTCAGGCGTATGTCCGAAGGTTTTTACGATTGAGGGCGCAGGCACCAACGGTGCCCAATGAAATTGTTATCGAAGCCATGATCAAGGGGCTTCGTCCTGGGCCTGCAGCTCAATACTTTGCTAGAAAGCCTCCTCAGACCTTGGAGAAATTGCTCCAAAAGATGGATGAGTACATTCGAGCTGACAATGACTTTCGTCAAAGAAGGGAGGAGGCCTTCAGATTTTCTGAAATGACCAGGGGCTTCGGAGGAAGATACTACCCGAGACATGTCCGTTCTATCCACAACACTCAGAATGATGATAAGGGGAGTCAGAACAGACCGCAATGCTCATCACAGGCTTCGGGGCAACAACAAACTTCCTTCCGGCCACCAGCTCCAAGAGGCAGAGGCGCCAGGGGCTTCGGCGGAAGATTCGGAGATCAGCCAAGGAGACTGTTTTGCTTGTTCTGTGGAGAAGGCAAGGGCCATACCACTAGGTCGTGCCATATTACAATCCAGAAGCAAAAGGAAATTGCCGAAGCTGCATCTCAGCAAGCTCAGCCGAAGCAGGTCATGCATACTGCTTCGTATCATCCGCCTTATGTCCCACAATACATAGACAACCACCCTGCAGCTTCTGTAGCTTCGGCAAGTCAACCTCAAGCTTCCTGGCAACAGCTTCCGCCCCCACCTCCATTGCAGCAAGGCCAACAGCCAGAAGGGAGTCAATACACTCCACATCAGAGGGACTTCAGAGAGCAGTCCGAAGCTCGCACAGTTAACAGCACCGTGCCAGAGTCGAAGCACATATATTGACACATATCCTACCTTTGATAGCACTCTTTCCTATTCAGTTTTATTTTTTGTGAAGCAAAAAACATTGGTAGTTTTCATGTAATAATTTCGTTGTTTTCCGCGAGGAAGATCTATTTGATCCACAAGCTTAAATTGCTGAAGCTTAAAATTTTTTCCGTTACCAAGGAGGACCTTCGAATTAAAAATCCTTCGGGGTAACAGAAAGTCGTTCTAAGGAACGCAGCGTAAGTTTGCGAAGTCACAAAAAGTCGTTCCAAAGGGAGCGCAGTGTAAGTTTTCTGCTCAGAAGTCGTTCCTAAAGGAATGCAGAGCCTACAGCGAAAAGTCAACGCTGATACCGCCTAAGTAAAAGGCGAAGAAGCTCCTAAGGGAGGCTTACAGCGAAAAGTCAACGCTGATACCGCCTAAGTAAAGGGCGAAGAAGCTCCTAAGGGAGGCTTACAGCGAAAAGTCAACGCTGAGATCGTCTAAGTAAAAGACGAAGAAGCTCCGAAGACGTTCCTAAGGGAATGCAGAGCTTACGAATATATTTTATGAGTATCTTCGGAACAGATGTCACATGCATAGCATAACATCATCACATCATTTTGCACAACATAAGCATCATACATCATATTGCATTTGGCAAAAGAAAGTGACACTCTCAACCTTCGAAAGGATGCTCTGAGAAAGTGATATCGAAATTGTATAGCTTCGGATTACAGCTTCGGAGAATATTTTTATGAAACATGGAATAATTTTAACAAAGAATGTCTTCTTCACGAAGCATGAAAAGAAGGGAAGGTGTTTTTTCGCCGAAGGCTCAAAAAGGTATGTATATAGAGTTTCATGCATCGTGAAGAATTGAATAATGAAAAGAAACTTGTATATTACATCCAAATGTACAAAATATTACACAGACCACAATTTAAATGTTTTTCTAATAGCATCTAGTCCTCTCTTAATACTGCTTCGGCGACTTCATTTAAAAGTTGGTCAACAACTTTGTCCATGATAGCTTCGGCCATTTGTTTGATTTCTTCATCTCCTTTTGTCTGTGGGTCGGCAGTCAACCCAGCAGCTTCTGAGGGAAGAGAACATTTCTTCATCACTATTACAAACTACGTGCAGAGTTTGAAACAAAAATTACAACACAATAAGAATAACTAATTAATACCTAATTGCCTTTCGGGTTCCGTACTCTTTTCAGTAGTTTCCGCCACTTTTCTAGCATCATGGATGCCTTTTTCACTCCTTTGGATAATCTCTTGCGCCATTCCTCGGCCGCCGTCGTTCCAGATATCCGTAAAAAATTTGCCGCCAACCACGCTTGCTTCGGCTGAGGGATCCTTAATGTCTTCGGAAGATAAGGCAGCTTCGGACTGAGCAAGAAATTTTACATGATCGCAACCTTTCTTCTCTAAGACAGAGGCAATTCCTCTGGCGCCCGAAAAAGCACAAATATCGCCACGGCTGCTCAGGATCTCTTCGAAGGCCTCTGCTTCGTGACTAATCCATTCCAGTGGACCTTCGGGATTGCCTCGAGAGAAATTCTCTTCGCTGGAGAAGGCGCCCACGCTGGCAAAGCTGGCTTTAATTTTATTCACACATTCTATAGATTTGACATAACATTTACCCTGAGATGTACGAAGCTCTTTAACTCTTAACTCCAATTTGTTGACCATATGATCGCTGAGTTCTCGTTTTGTCTCCTCAAGAACGCGCTCCTCTCTAGCTCTAGTCAGCTGTTTCTGAAGATCTTTAATTTCGCGCTTGTGGGCTTCGGCCTGGGTTTTTGAAGCAGCTTCATCCTTTTTTACTTTGTCTATCAGCGTAAGAAGAATTTTATCCTTTTCTAGAGCTTCGTTTCTCAATTTGATAACTTCGGAGCGCAAATTGTTGAACGCAATCTCATAACTTTCATCTTCGGCGCTCTTTTGCGCTCTCAGCGCGTTGCTTAGGATCAGGCCCTATACGAAAAAGAATTCATATAAGAAAAAACGAATGTGTCGTGTAAAAAATATATAATAATAATTCAAGAGGGTTTTTCTTTTCAAGCGTTAAATTCCCATACCTTCAGGCTGTTGTACGCAAAACTGTCTGCGAGATCTTCTTTTGTCATGGCGCTTAACCCAGATTCGAGCTTCGGAAAACCAAAACTCCTGGCCATTTCTCGGCAGACAGAGAGCTCTTTGTTGTCAGGCAGGCAGTATAAAAAATCATCTTCATTTGTCCCATTGAATATTACTGCCCCCTTTGGATATTTTAGCTCCTTTGCATAATGGTTAGCTTCATGAGTTTCTTCTTCAGATAATTTTTTCCCCGAAGCATGTCGTATGATGTAATCACACATGCTGGCAGGCGCTTCGGGGATGGCAGTGTCAGTCTCTTCAATTGAAATTGGTTCTGGTACTTTTATTGCTTCGGTTTCCAAAGCTTGTTCCCTGAAGGGCTCTGAAGGCCCAGCTTCAGCTTCGGCTTGTTGCGTCGGAGCTTCAGAGGAAGCTTCAGCAATTTCAACACTCTTTTTTGGAGTTGTGCTTGAAGACTTAATTGTCTCCAAGACATCTAGTACATTTACCATCCTCTTCCTTTTTGGGGTCACCATTGGACCCTTTTGGATTTTTGCTGCTTCGACATTTACTACAGGACTTAAAATTTCTGATGTTTTTTCCTTAGATAGATTTTTCGCTTCTTCCATTTTTCCTGTCGATGGTGCTTTGCCCATCTCTGCAACTTCTGGCAGCAAGGTTGGCTGTTCAGCTTCGGCAGCCGAAGAAGTTTCTCCAGTGAACTCAGGCACCGAAGCTGGTTCAATATGGCGTGGTCGGTGTGTAAGGACCTTCAACCTTTTTCCTTTTGGTTCTGGCTCGCTAGGAGCGGTTCCAGCTTCTTCTTTTTCAGAGATTATGTTTTTCCTTTTTTGCCTTCGGATGGGATAACAATAATCAGGGTAGAAGAACCCGACTGCATCAAACACTCGGTTCAGTCTCTTCTTTTTTCGGCCTCCGAAGGCTGCTGATAGTGCAGTATTTTCAGCCTTCGAATATGCCCCAAGTAATTCATCACTTAACGTTTCAATGCTTTTCAGCCACTCATCATCAGGTTCAATAAATTTATCTGCATATTTGAATGTGTACTTTAGTCTGACTAGTCCGCCTTCGTCGGACTCTTTGATGGTTTCCTTCGGCATTTCCCACTTTTCTGCAAGTGGCCATACCCTGAAGGCGATGTGTTCTTGGACCAAATCCCTTGTCCCAATAAACGAGCAAACTACCCCGAAGGCTCTTTGGCATTCTTCGGCGGCTTCGTCCATTTCGATCTTCGGCCTTCGAAGACCGAAGCGTTGCCAGATTGGGTGCATAATAATACTCTTCACATTCTCTTGAGCTGTTAGATCATTCTTTACATAAAACCATTCAGTCATCCAGGCTCCGGGCCACCTCTTCCGAAAGGTCGGCACAGGGCAGCTTGACCCGGAACGGGCGCCGAAGCTGTAGCACCCAAAGTTGTTGTGGTATTGCTCTTTTCCCCAGGGCTTCGTCTCGTATAATAACTCATGAATGTTGCAGAAGCTTTTAGCGTTCGGTTCCAAACCTTGGCTTCTTGCAGCCCAGACAAAAATCCCCATTCTTATAATAGCTTCGGGAGTGAGTTGATGAAGGTAAAGTTGGAATGTTTTTAGTACCTCAACAACAAAATTGCTCAAGGGGAATCGAAGCCCAGCCCTGAGGAAGCTTCGGAAAATCACAACTTCATCCTCTTCGGGGGTGGGAGAAGTCTTCTCCCCGGCATCAGCTCTCACAATAGATATGTCTCGGAAATATCGCCCCCTCATATTATCAATGTGACTCTGCTTGATGGTCGTTTTCCCAAAAACTGTGTGACTTGGTCGCCACGGTCGATCTTCGGCCTCTTCCCCACCACTTTCCACATCATAGCTGTCGCTGTCATCAGAATCTTCAGATAAACCTTCGAGAATTTCCTTCGTAATTTTCTCTGTATTAGTCTCTGCCATCGCTATCAGGAACCCTAGATTCTTCTCCTCCTCGAGACTCAGCTTCGTCTCAGCAGGGATCTTCAGCTTCGTTTCAGCAGGGGTCTTCTTGCCTTCAGACATCTTCGGGAATGCTCAAAAATTCTTTCCGAGGCCGAAGCTTCGAAATCAAAAAGAACAGCAAACCTTAATGAACAAGCGCTAAAAATTTTAGTGGGCCGAAGCAAAAGGCAAGTATGCGTATCAAATGAGTTCGCGATGTGATCTTATTTATACGCCTAGGGCGCTGAAAATTAAAAGGCCCCGCTTGTCAGTGAATGTTGCTATTCTAGCAAAGGGAAGGTGTTTTTTCGGACCTTCGGCTCAAGGCCTTCGTCCATATCGCAATCTGAATTTATTATTTACAAATTAATATTGCGAGGGGCTACTGTTGGGGGCCTTCGTCCTCCGAAGGTCCTCAAAAACATGATTTGACAATGTTTTCCAAGTGGATTATATGAACAGGTATTTTCGGATTCAGAATTATGGATATGGAGCACGACCAGGACGAAGCCTGAACCAGACGAAGGTCGAGGGCGGCCGAAGCTGTGCGCAGGGAAGCTTCGGCGCGTTGGCATACGAGAGAACCGACTTAAAGATGAAAAGACTTCGGGGGCCTCGACAGATTTCCATAAACTGTTAACAAATGTAATGGACATGAATGTAATTTTACGTGGGCTGCGTCCCGCGTCTATAAATAGATGAACAGTACTCCCGTACTGTTCACGCTGACTTGGCATTCTGCTTTTGCATCACGCTTGTATTCTATACCTTCTTTCAGGACCGAAGGTACATTTGTAATTCGAAATCATTTCTATTTTTCCATATTAATAAAATAGAAATGATTTTATGTTGTTTATATTATATCTCGTGCTTTATATGAGTCCTTCGTCATTACTCGTTGTAGTTACGAAGGTATGTCCCTTATAACCTTCGTCCGAAACTCATTATTTCCCGAAGGGACATAATGTTTCGAAGGACGAAGGACTTTAGCATTTAACACTTTTTATGTTGCCTTGTTCTTAACCCTTAGCATTTGAGAACAAGTCCCCAACACCTGGGGGACAAATTTTTACTAGAGAAGTGGCCTATCAAGTGCCAGTAACAATGGTCGGACGGAACTTTCCTGCTAACATGATTGTTCTGAAAGGCCAGGATATAGATGTAATTTTGGGTATGAATTGGTTAACCCAATATAAGGCAATTCTCAACACTGAGCTGAGAACCATCAGGTTGAGCTATAATCAAGAAGAGATTCTTTTGTCCATCCCCGTAACCAATCTAGCCAAAGCTTCTGGTAGAATATATGAAGCCATTGTACCGGAGATCAAGGATATTCTGGTCGTATGTGAGTTTCCAGATGTATTTCCGGAAGATTTGCCTGGACTGCCACCTGAGAGAGATGTAGAATTTGTAATTGAGTTAAAGCCCGGTACGGCTCCCATTTCCTGAAGATCGTACCGTATGCCTCCTAATGAGTTGGCAGAATTGAAGATTCAATTACAAGATCTACTGAATAAAGGATTCATCCGGCCAAGCTCGTCTCCATGGGGTTGCCCCGCCATTTTTGTTAAGAAGAAGGATCAAACCTTACGAATGTGCGTGGATTATCGACCCCTGAATGAGGTCACCATCAAGAACAAGTACCCTCTTCCGAGGATTGACATCTTATTTGATCAACTAACTGGAGCGAGGGTATTCTCTAAGATCGATCTTAGGTCGGGCTATCACCAAATCCGTATTCGGCCCGAGGATATACCGAAGACCGCGTTTACTACGTGATATGGCTTATTTGAATATTTGGTAATGTCTTTCGGGTTAACAAATGCTCCTGCCCATTTCACTTATTTGATGAACTCGGTGTTCATGCCCGAGTTGGACAAGTTCGTGGTGGTCTTCATCGATGATATCTTGATATATTCCAAAAATGAAGAGGAGCATGCTCAACATTTGCGGATTGTATTGACGCGCTTGAGGGAACATCAGTTGTATGCCAAGTTCAGCAAGTCCGCGTTCTGGCTGGAGGAAATTCAATTTTTGGGGCATGTGTTATCTGCCAAGGGAATTGCGGTAGATCCTAGCAAAGTCAAGGATATTCTGGAGTGGAAACCCCCAACCACTGTTCACCAAGTCCGGAGTTTTCTTGGACTAGCTGGATATTATCGCAGATTCATACCAGATTTTTCTAAGCTTGTGAAGCCAATCACAAGTTTATTGAAAAATGATAGTAAATTTAATTGGTCTTCTAAGTGTAATGAAGCTTTTGAACAATTGAAGACATTATTAACCACTGCTCCGGTATTGGCTCAACCGGACATCACCAAGCCTTTTGATGTATATTGTGATGCATCAGGCAGTGGACTCGGCTGTGTATTAATGCAAGAAGGCCGAGTAATTGCATATGCTTCAAGGTAGTTGCGCCGACATGAGGAGAATTACCCAACTCATGATCTGGAGCTAGCTGCTGTGGTTCATGCCCTGAAGATTTGGCGTCATTATCTGATGGGAAATATCTGTCACATTTATACAGATCATAAAAGTTTGAAGTATATCTTCACCCAGTCAGAATTGAACATGAGGCAAAGGCGATGGCTTGAGCTTATTAAGGACTATGAACTAGAAATTCATTATCACCTAGGCAAAGCCAATGTTGTGGCAGATGCACTGAGCCATAAGGTTTCCTGCCACTGTCTTATGGTGAAGACCTCTGACAATACCTTATGTCAAGAGATGGAAAAGCTAAACCTGGGATAGTCCAACAAGGAACCCTGAATCAGCTAAAGCTTGAGTCAATCATCTTGCAAAGGATAATTGATGCTCAAAGGTATAATGCGGGTATGAAGCACATACGGGAGAAGATAAGGGCTGGAACAGCCAAATGTTTCAAAGAAGACGATCAAGGTGTAAAATGGTTCAATAACCGCATAGTGGTGCCGAAGAATGAAGAACTCCACCAGCAAATTTTAGATGAAGCACATCTTAGTCGCTATTCTATTCATCCGGGAAGCACTAAGATGTATCATGATCTAAAGCAGCACTACTGGTGGACGAAGATGAAAATTGAAATTGCACGCTATGTGGCTAACTGTGACACTTGCAGACGTGTCAAGGCCATACACATGAAAACTGCTGGTCCATTACAATCTTTGCCGATCCCAACATGGAAATGGGAAGACATAAGTATGGACTTTATCGTGGGATTGCCCAGGACTGCAAAAGGGTATGATTCTATCTGGGTTATAATTGATCGGCTTATGAAGATTGCTCACTTTCTGGCGGTCAAGACAGATCACCCGGTTACTGTCTATGCCCAATTGTACATTGCTCGTATTCTTAGTCTGCATGGTGTTCCGAAGACCATAGTGTCGGATCGTGGACCACAATTTGTAGCCAAGTTTTGGGAAGCACTTCACAAATCCTTGGGTACTAAGTTGCTCCATAGTTCAACATATCATCCACAAACCAGTGGACAGACTGAGAGGATTAATCAAGTACTCGAAGATATGTTGCGAGCATGTGTTCTAGACTTCTCACCGAAATGGGATGAATGTTTGCCTTTGGCGGAGTTTTCATATAATAATAGCTATCAAGAAAGTATCAAGATGGCACCTTTTGAAGCTTTATATGGGCGACGGTGTCGAACTCCGCTAAATTGGTCTGAACCTGGAGAAAGGCACTTCTTTAGGCCTGATATAGTGAAGGAGGCCGAGGAAAAGGTTCAGAAAATTATTCATAATATGAAGAAAGCACAAGCTCGTCAGAAGGGTTATGCAGACAAACGGCGAATGCCCCTGTATTTTCATGAAGGGGACTATGTCTACCTAAAAGTTTCACCAATGAAGGGAATATCGCGTTTCGGGGTTAAAGGGAAGCTTGCACTCAGGTACATTGGTCCATTCCTGGTACTTGAGCAATGTGGACCAGTGGCGTATCGACTGCAGCTCCCCGAAATTTTGTTTGCTATCCATATTGTGTTCCATGTGTCACAATTGAAGAAGTGTCTTCGGGTTCCCGATCAAACCATTGAAGTGACAGATGTTGTCTTGGAACCAGATTTAACATACTCGGAACATCCTATTCGAGTTCTAGATCAAAAGGACAGGGTTACCCGGAGAAAAACTCTCAAGTTCTATAAGATACAGTGGAACCAACATTCTGAAGAAGAGGCTACATGGGAAACTCAAGACTTTTTAGATAAGAATTTCCCAGGCTTTTTAGCCTCATGTAATTTGTAAAGTATATTTAGTGTTGTAATAAAGAAGTGACCCCCACACCACCCCTGCCTTGTACCAGAAATAAGGAAATAAAAATGTGACACATTTCCTTTTCCATTACTCACCCTAGGACTTTTAATCTCGGGACGAGATTCTTTTATGGGGGGAAGGATGTAACACCCCTGGTGTTACTTTAACTAAAACTTGAGCATGGCATCATAAATATTGGCATTGCATATGTTTGACACACCTAGAGTGCATTCACTAGGTAAAAATTTCAAACAAGTGTATTGTTTTTAGTGTTTTGCTAATAGGACCCTGGATAGGGAACCTGACCCTAAATAAGGCTCAAAGGGGCAAAACTTAACCCAAATGAAGAAAACCTAAAAGCTTTAGGGGAATGATCACAAAATGTTCCCAAAAATGAACTTAAATCACTTTTATACCCCTGGGATACCAAAAATCCCCATTTAAACCTTGGAAACCCTAAAACCAAAACCTAGGGGCTTATGTGCAAAATTGATGCACATTTGGACTAAAGTGCAAAAACCAAGTTAATAAAGTATCTTAAGTCATTTGGGTCACTCATATGTGAATTTGCAAGCTAAACCCTGAGTTTGGACTTATTTGCAAAACAGCCACATTTGAACTCTTTTGACTAAGTCTGAATTTCAGTGTAATGTGCTCATCTTTGTGACCTTGTAACTTCTAAATAAAAGGGTTTTTGCCCTAGGTCACCACATCAAACTTGTAGACCTAATAATGGATAACAAGTTTGTTTAAGAGTGCAAGCCATGTTATTATGAAAAGTTTGGAGATAATTATGCCTGAAGTCAGGCTGTCAGACTAATACTGTCTGAATTTCAGACTAATAGTGACTTGGATCCGAGTTTGAGAGCCAATTCAACTCAGATCCAGTGTGATTTTAAGCATGATTCCTATAACAAAGTTGTAGCTGGTATGTAGGATTACAACTTTGGTGCAGAGACTTGGGGATGTTTCCATAGAAAATTTAGAGAAAATTTGATCTAAACTTGCTCTGTCAGGCGTTCTGAAGATCCTCTTCATGGTACAGTAGCCTGACTGCATCTGTTTCAGTAACCCTCACCACCGACGATCCCCCACCGCGATTCGCGTCAATGGCGTGCAGATTCGTGCTCAGGTAAATGGATAACATCGCGGGGTAAGGGGAATCTTCAGCGCCGGTGAGCTAGGCTCCACTCCGGTGACCCCCCTGTGCTTCCCCCTCTACCCTACGGCTGAGCAGATAAGCTCATCGATGACCGCCGCCTCCCGGCCGTGCGCCACGTGGCTCAACCCTTCCACTGCGTCGCCATAACTCCCCACTGCTGTCTAATCAACGCCGGTGAGGTTGCCACGGCATGGGACACCAATCCACGCGCGCCAGTATTCTTCTCCACCTCCGACCGCCACGTGTCTCGTCCAAAATTCGTGGCCACCGCCCGTTCCCCCTATAAATTGAGCTCGGGACTAGCTTCACAACGTCATTGCGCACCCCCACACTTAGTATTTCTCCCAGCCGATCATCAACAAGCTCCAATTCCGCACTCTCCCCAATTCAGTTCAAGAACACCGAAATCCAGCCTTACCACGGCCAGTGCAATTCAAGCCAGCTCACGCCCTCTGATCCCTCAATTGAGTATCCTCAGGTACCCGTGATGCTCCCCGACCTATCCAATTGGATTATACCGCCATGAATCGCTTGGAACATGCGACTACTTTAAGTTTTTCCGCTGTCACCGTGGGCAGAGGGTTGTAGAACTCCAATTTTGAAATTGAGTGAGGGGAAATGCCTCTCTAGGGTAGATTTTGGGGTAAACCGAAGACTAGCGTCGGTCTTGGTCCCCACCAGCCTGTCTAGCTCGCCGGAGCTAAGCTTCCCGTGTGGAGCGCCATCGTGGACCTGGCCGTGTGAAGAGATAGAAACCGAAGGGGCTATTTGCAAACGGTCAGCGACTCTGTAAATAGTGATAAGACCTATTTCTGGTTAGCTAGAAACCCTGAGGGCCCTTCTGCAAGATTGCCATGCGGGCGCGGGCGCGCGTGCGATCTGCGTAGGCTTGGGCCGCCTGGGCTGAAATCAGCCCAATACTATTCACTCTTTCTCTTTTTCTTTTTCAGAATAACTTTAGAAATCCATGGAAAAATGTAGAAAAATCCTAAAATTGTGAAACCAATTTTCCTAGGCTTCTTATTTTCCCTAAAATTTAATAAAAATAGTTTCATGATTTTTAGGTTAAATTAGGAATTTTAAGGTATTTAAAATAATTTAAGGTAGTGGTTCTAGATTTTTAAAAGATAAATGGTAATCCCAAAAATACTCAAACGTTTTATATGAGTTCCTCATATTATTTAGAAGCCTTGGATAGAGTTTGGGTTGATTTGGACCTTGTTTGATCACTAAACCCCACAACCCCTCCCCTGCCCTGTGACTCCTTTACCGACTCCGGAAACCCTAAGTTCTCGGAGTTCCGTGAAGGAAAGTTGAATTCAAAACTTAGATAATAAGTTTATATCATCTTTGCACCCTCATGAGCATTACATGGCATTCATTCTTATGCATATATGTGGTTATGATTAGAACACGAGGAAGAAGTGGAAGCCACTGAAGAGCAAGTACCACCACCTTTGGAAACTCAGGCTGAGAATTGTTTCTACTTCGATATTTGTGGACCCGAGCCTGACTCACCCATAAACAAAGGCAAGCCCCGGTGCATTTGCCACCCTCCTTGTGTTTTAAAAACCTTTTTCACTTGCTTGATGCATTAGGTGATAGGAGTTGATTGCTAAAACAATTCCTGCATTACCTTCCTTGAATTTGATTACCTTCCTTGATCACCTGTTTTACAAAAGATTTTTTATGCTTAGCATTGCTTTAGAAAAACAAAATGTTTTGTTTTTACAAAAGTTGATGTGGCAAAAGTGGGATGTTTTCGAAAATAAAACTTGATGGTGGATCCATCACGGCCGTGATGGATTCAACATCGAAAAAGATGTACCTCTGCCAGGTACCAAGCTTTTGGGTGGAAATAATTAAGCTAAGACCGGGCGGGTGACTTGCACGAGAAGAGAGTCTCAGTGTAGTGTCTCTGTCTGAGTCGATTAAGGACCTTGTCGATGTAGGCCTGCTGACCGAGGACCCTTTAACTGGTCACATGCCTCGTCATGGGTAAGCCTTGCCTCGGGCAGACTAAGGCCAGAATAAGATAACACGAAATGGGCATGGAGCGGTGGCGAACTAGCGTGTACCCTCCGTGGCAAGAGGCTGGTCGGTGGTGTATCTGTGCTCTCGGTTTGCGTGAACCTGATCTGGTCTTAAGAAACTCGGTGGCGGGTTGACATATGCAAGGGTTAAGTGCTACATATGTCGTGTGATCGGAGATCCTCCGCTGAGTATAATCGATTCGGATCACCGTACCTCCACGGTTATGGAGACTTGGCCACTGACTTACATGTAGCAATCCAGTGAAGATGAAGGGTTGATAAGAAATTGGCTAGTGCAGGTCAAGTGATTAAACTAGGGTAGAAAGAACTCTAGTTGCAGGTAATTTTACTTAACCTGACAATAAAATTGGATTTTAAGGATCCACTTTAGTAAGCAATTCTGCAAACAGAGTCTTTGATTATTGAAAGGCCTTACCTTGACTCCCATATAACCAGCATACCCTTAAGAGTCTTTTCTTTAGTCGGGTAAGACTTGCTGAGTAATTCCATACTCAGGGTTTATTCCCCCGTTGTTTTTAGGTGAGGAGACAACAAACTTTTGTTGTTTTTGTACCAAGGTGGTGAAAAATGAGGACAATCAAGAATGAAGCTGCTGGAGGACCGAGTCCTCCTTAAAAACTTTTATGTTAAGAACTTAATGGGAGGATTTTTTGCCTCCCAGGTATTGTAATAATACTTTTTAGCACTCGCTTTATACACTGGTCTGTAATAAATGACTTACTCTTATTTTTAAATAAATGTAAGTTTATGTAATCACTTCCGCATTTCCGCATCTCCAATGAACATATTGTTTGTCAGACGGGTGAAACGTTCCTGGAAAGGTAAGAGAAAAGATACCGAACTTGTCAAGTGATTCAGGAACATCTACAGGGTTGTCTGATGTCTGTTGGACAAGGACAACTGTAGGTGGGCCTAATGACTTGGGAGGTTCCGTCACATTTTAGAACAAGTTCATGTTTTAGTGTTGATTTTGCAAGATCACCTATTCACCCCCTCTAGGTGCTCTCATAAAGTTTACGCAAGACACGTCTAGCCCCATCGAAACTACTTAGGGCCTGTTTGGCAACAATGTTTTTCAAAACCATGGTTTTATAATACGGTTTTTAAGTTGGTGGCCTTAGTTTTGCTGGTGTCCTTAGTTTTACCCTTAGTTGTGTTTTTTGCTCAGTTTTTCCCTTCCAGTGCTATAGAGCAGAAGGGCAAAACTGAGCAAAAAATTCAACTAAGGGTAAAAATGAGGAAGGTGGCAAAACTAAAGGTATGAATTTAAATAGCCCTTTATAATACTACACATTGCAATTATCATGACAAAACCATAGTTTTGGTCAGCTGCAAAAGTACCATGGTTTTGAAAAATATTGTTTCGATACAACATTATAAATATGGAATTTAGGCAAAAGCTAGCCATGCCATGAAAACTTTAGGTTGGATTGGAGTTCACAAAACTGCGAACACAAGGTTGATTTGTCCCTTGTAGTTCGGGTTGATGATGAGTGATGGTCAATGGGTAGCGTCTCGGGTTGAGTCATAGACTAACTAAGGCATGAGTTATGTGTCGTGCAACCATGTTTGTTGGCTTGTGGTGTGCAGGTGTGGAGCACAGAGACGGCGGTCGATGGCGAAGGTGAAGGTCATGTGGGTTCGTGCCGATGGATTGAGAGAGGTGAAGGTCAAGTGCTGGGACTTGACTGAGGGACCAGAGTCACCGGGTGACTAGCCATGGTAGCTGACACCTAGGACACATACTCGCTCGAGGAAGTGGTAGAGTAGGCCATGTTGCCGGCATGGCCGAGGACTGGCAGGACACATGTCTAGGACATGGGAGACACGCACGTGGTACGATACTCACTGTGGTTTGGTGGTTGAACCTCGAAAAAACCACCCAGCGCTATAGACGGTGGCTTTTCGGCCGAGTTTGGCCTCAAAACTCAGCGGTGGTGGTTCTGGTGGGAATCGTAGGCATCACGTGGCATCATCACAAAGGGTGCATTGAGGCGAAGCAACTTCATGTGAAACGCATGGCCGTCAGACAAAAACAATAGGAGTTGGTCCATTTTACACATGGATAAGTCAATAGGCTCTATGTATCTAGGGGTAGTTTAGGAAGTAGTAATAACCCTCTATAAATAGAAGGGTGGGCTAATTATTTTAGCCATCTCTTTTGGTTGTCTCATTAGGCTAGTTTCATTTAGCACTTAGAAACTCTAGTCTCCATTGCCTAGTGTAGCCGAGATCTACAGATGTTTTGAACTCACGTTTGTGTTTGTAATCTTCACTGTTATATTCAAAGGAAGGGTGGTTGGATCCATCCACGGGGCCAGTTCTGCGGTTTTTATGACCCGACTGTGCACTACGGTGCACCCCACGTGATGCTTTTGGGCAGAACGACGTCGTTGATTGCTACTCGATGGTACATGCGGATGCACGTCAGATCACACAAGAGTTTTATACAGGTTCAGGCCACTAGAATGTGTAACACCCTATGTTCTATCAAGGCTGAGTATTGAGTATTACTAGTGTACATGGTTTATAGATGAGTTCTATGAGGTGGAGGGCGAATTCTCCTATTGATCTAGTGGTGGTGTTGTCGCTATGAGAGGGCTAATGAGCGATGAGATGGAGATGGGATGTGATAAGATGAGATGCGTTTGTAGGGGTACCCCTTTGGCCTTATATAGGTGATAGAAGGTTTATCCCTTTACAAGTCGAGATGACTATCTAACTCTATCTGAATCTATCTTTTAACGAGACATGCATTCCTGCTTATCTGGAGTTCAGTTGCCCTTCATCCGAGTTATCATCGAGTATCTAGCTCTTCGGGTATGCGGAATCTCCTTGCTTGAGGCATCAATGCTCCTTCTATGCATAACTCGGATGTCCTAATCTTCGTCTCCCTTGGTCGAGATCATCCAGTCTGGTGGCGACCCAAGGGTATGCCTAGCTAGGTAATTATCAAGGGGCCCATCAAGCAGCCCACAGAACGTTTCTATGCACATAAGGACCTCGGGGATATCTATCTCCCACAATCCCTCGAGGCTCAAGCCTATTTTTTAGGGTAATTGGCTCGAGACTCCAAAAATGAATCATGCTATTGGACTATTTCATGCTTTTGAGTCCAGCTTTATTCCACTTTTGTATCCATTGGTGCATCGCAGGTGCAACCAATGGGTATAGCCCCCAAGGTTTGAGCTGATATGAGTATCAATCATCACAGAGGTCCTCATGGTCCTGCTTTTGAAGGCTTTTAATTTGCCATCTTTAACGTGATTCACTTAACTGAAACCTGGCCGACTGAAATTCGACCGATTAAAGTCTGGCCGACTGAAACCTGACCGACTAAAGCCTAGCCGATGGAGGCCCGGTAGGGGTGCGCTCGGTCAGAGTTTTATCAAAGCAGCTAATTGAACTCAATCGATTGAGGTCTGGTTGGCTCTATTTTGACCGATCTCGAGTTTGTCATCTTGTAGGATTTATAGATATCTCATGGATTAGGTTTTTAGAAAATCCGGCCAGTACAGCCAATGGGTGCGCCCAATGGGTGTGTACGTTATCATGTCTCAAAATAGTAACCAGATGCGACAAGGCATAATAAAGCGTCTAAATGGTTGGTTTACTCCTCTTCGGTGTCGTGTTATGCCAAGGGGTGGAAGTGGCGTGCAGTTTCTTGGAAATCTACACGCTCTTGAAGGCTTCTTTAAATAGGGTACTCGCCTGCAATGATCTTTTTTACTCACTCTTAGTTTGCCTTCTTAGTTCCACTTCTCCCACTCTGAAAACCCCAATGGTGGGAGGCAAGAGCGATAAGGGCAAGCGTGACAAGAAGAGTCGAAGCGACAAGAGGAAACACCCTCTGACTCCTCCGTCGGACGACTTCAGTGACTCGATGTACTCGGAGGAGAGGTTCTTCTCCGAGGGCAAGGAGTCTCCACCGCCAGCGCCCCCTCACCGTCATCAGTTGGTACGGACGACTCGATGGGGCCCTCTACGATGGAGAGGGCCTACATCTAGGCCATCGAGCGAGCAGGGCTCAAAGACTCGGATGACTCGTAGGCGGATGGCTCCAAGGAGGAGGAGGAGGTAGGGGTGGACAAGGGTGGCTATGACAGCAGCAACAAGGGAGGCAAGGACGACAAGGTTGATAGCGGCGGCAGAGGCAAGAGAAATGGCATCAGTGGCGGTAGCGGAGGCAAGTGCAGTGGCGGCAGCGGAGGCGATGACAGTGACAACGACGGCGGCAAGGGCATTAGCAGTAAGGGTAGTAGGAGCAAGGGCGGCAACATCGGTGGCAAGGCGCCACCGGCTTAAATATTAGTATAGTGTAGTAGAAGTAGTAGTAGAAGTAAGTAGGGTATTTTCCAGGGTCGGTTCATAATGAACTGGCCCTTCCTCTATAATGGACCCCTAGATTATGTGAATAAAGTCTGCTAGTTTTATCTATCCAGGATATTGAGTTTCCTTTGGTGACGCTCTACATTTTATTTGTGATATCCTAGCCCCTGGGATGGTGATATCCTAGCCCAAGGCTTAATAGAATTAATAGAGTAACCATACCAACAAGGTGCATTTTCTTTTTCGGAAGCCTATCTCGAAAGAACCTCCAAGTTAAGCGTGCTTGGCTTGGAGAAATTTGGGATGAGTGACCGACCGGGAAGTTTTCTCGGGTGCGCATGAGTGAGGACAAAGTGCGCACAAAATACTCATGTTGGTCTGTGGGGACAATATATGATCCTAGAGAGCTGCCAGGAGTAAGTACCACCGGTCCGGGGGTGGACAGGGTGTTACATTAATGAATTGGCCCGTCTGGCTGAACCTGTCCGACTTCGCTCGCTTTCCTTAGCATTTATTCTGTTTGATCTAAAATTATGTTTCCCTTGCGCTGGCACTTGTGGCAGGTCTGCAGTGGACACATATATACACACTCGTTGTTTGATGGTTTCTGGGAGGTAAACCCTAGCTCTGTTCTTTCACCGCAACTCTCCCATCTGAAATTCTCATGCCTTAGAGAATCCATGCTTTTGTGAGGTCTCATGGAGCCTAGGAAGAAGAAGCAGGGGAGCGCTGCAGCCGTCATCCCCCCTATTGATCCCAATAGCCTTCTCCCCTTCTGCGTTAACTATGCTTCCTTTGTCTCCGAATCTGATTTGCTCCATCTTGTTGAAATTGGTGTTCTTCCCTTGAAGGAGTTGAGTTCCTGGCGTATTTGGCAAGGGATTATCGTGCCCACGGAGGATACTCATGAGTCAGTGGTTTTCGTCCCTTTCTTGATCCGAGGCATGGGATTGCCTGTTTCCCCTTTTTTCGTGGTCTCCCTGATTTCTACTCTCTTAATCTGACTCACTTGAACCCTAATTCCATTCTCTGAATCCATCTTTGTGCATCTCTACAAAGCCTATCTTAGAATTAACCCATATTTCGGACTGTGGAACTACCTTTACCACTGTAAGCTGGGGATGGCTGGTGGACAACATCAAGTAGTTAGTGGGGCTAGCTGTGAACTTCGGTGAGGTAGGAAAGTTGAATTTCTATATATCCCCTGAAAGATAGCATCAAAAGCTGGCTTTTTGAGTGGTTCACTATGGAGAATCACAACCCAAGGTCTCAAACGTCGACAAGTACAAGCCCAAGCAAGATCTAGGCGGCTGGTTGGCCATCTATACGACTGCCGCCTAGGCCACCAGAGCAATGGAGGACGTCATGAGAATGTACCTATCCATCATTCTCGAGAAGGATGCACTGCAGTGCTCTAACACCTTCCTCGCCATTGCATCGATGATTGGGCCGACTTCTGCCACTGGTTTGTCGCGAATTTCCAATCCCTCCCTGACAAGCCATCGCAACCCTAGGACCTCAAATCCATCAAACGTAGAAGCGAAGGGTCCCTCCGCTCATTCCTAAAGTGTTCCCAAACTATGAGGGATCACATCCCTGATGTCATGAAGACTGCTGTGATCGAGGACTTCTACCGTGGGTCTAATGACTCGACTTTCGTCCAAGCCATCCTCCAGAAAGCTCCAGCCACCTCAGAACAGCTTTTCCAAGAAGCAGACATCTACATCACCACAGACGAACGGGCCTAGGAACTCATCGGCCACACGAAGCCTGCACCCCAGGTGCCGAAAAAGGAAGGGAACCAGCAACCGAACAAGGGCTCGGACAAGAGGCCGAGAGATGAAGTGCATGTGGCAGGGCCCCTGACGACCTGGCCCCATGGCATGCCACGAGGCAACGTCCAGATGCTAGATGAGATCCTCAATGCCTAGTGCCCATACTATAAGGAAATGCGTCACACCCTGCGTAATTGCAGGTACTTCAAGAACTTCATCGGCAATGGTCAACCATTTCAACCTCTTTCGCCGCCCCCACCATAAAGAGAGGAAGTCGTACAAGAATAGCTACTGTAATAAGAGGGTGGTGGTGGCAGCACCTTCACGCGCATTGACAGGGAGGTCAATGTCATCTTCGGGGGCCATGGGTCCTAGGTGAGCAAGAGGCAGTAGAAGCTAATCGTTCGACAGGTCATGGTGGCAACCCACAGTGCCCCAACGCCATATCGTTGGTCGAAGCACTCCATCACGTTCAACCGAGCCAATCAATGGCTTAACTTTGATCATCCGGGCAAGTACCTTCTGCTTGTTAATCCCATGAGCCAAGAATGCTGGGCCAAGAAGGTTCTGGTGGATGGTGGCAGTAGCATCAACGTCACTTTCCCTAGAACACTCCAGGCCATGGGGATCCTGACTGCTGACCTCATTAAGTCGGATACCCCATTCCTTGGCACCATTCTGACTAAAGGAGAATACACATTAGAGCACCTCTTCATGCTAGTGACCTTAAGCGCTCCAGACAACTAACGAACCAAGTTCCTGCGCTTCAAGGTAGCTCGGTTTGAGTGCAAATACAATGCCATCATTGGGAGGCCAGGACTAGCCAAGTTCATGGACATCCCACACTACCCCTACATGATACTCAAGATGCCCAGACCTCAAGGCGTCATCACCATCCGGGCTGACATGCAAGGAGCAGCGGAGTGCTATCAGTGGGCCATCTAGACAACCCACATAGTCGGACCCTCGGTAGCAACCCAGCAACCAACGACGAGCGTCGATGCATCGCCAAGGGATGACCTCACAATCACAACGAATGAATCATCTACCTCTACCACCATGCGACCGGTTGAAGAAACCAATAAAGCCAACCTCGGCTTCTCTAACGAACGAAAGACGACGACCATGAGCTACAACCTCACTACCAAATAGGAGACACGCTCATCCATTTTCTGTAGGACAACCAGGATGTATTCGCATTGCAACCTGTGGATATGCTGGCAGTCTCCAGAGTGGTGACCGAGCATAAACTGAAGGTGTATCCTCAAGCAAGGTCGATCTGGCAAAAGCTACGATGCTTTACGCCTGAAAAAAGAGAAACCATATGGGACGAGTTAGCTCGCCTAGTAGTAGCAGGATTCATTAGAGAAGTAACGCACCCTTAGTGGCTTGCGAACCCTATTCTTGTACTAAAAGATAATAAAGTTGATTGACACATGTGCGTTGACTATACCGATCTCAACAAACACTGCCCGAAGGATCCCTTCGGGCTCCCTAGAATAGATCAAGTGGTCGACTCCAACAACGGCTACTCCATGCTCTCCTTCCTAGACTATTGCTTGGGATATCACCAGATCAGTCTGGCGGAGGAAGAGTAGGAAAAAACAGAGTTCATCATGCCCTTCGGGGCCTTCTGCTACACCTCCATGTCGTTTGGCCTCAAACGCTAGAGCGACCTATCAGCGGGCCATCCAAACATGCTTAGCCAACCACTGGGGCAAGCGGGTGGAGGCCTACATTGACGATGTGGCAATCAATACTACGAACCCAAAAAACTTCATCGACGACCTCCTGCAGGTCTTTAATAGACAACCTCCTGCAGGTCTTTAATAGCCTAAGGGCTACCGATGGAAGCTTAACCCAGACAATTGCGTGTTTGGGATACTGACAGGGAAGCTACTTGGGTTCATCATTAGTCACCGGGGAATCAAGGCCAACCCGGAGAAAATCAAAACCATCCTAAGGATGGAGCTACCACAATCACAAAAGAAGGTTTAGAAGCCTACTAGCTGCATGGCAGCACTAAGTCGCTTCATCTCACGGCTTCGTGAGACATGCATGCCATTCTACAAACTTCTCAAGGTGGATAGATTCCAGTGGACCCCTAAAGCTCAAGAGGCATTGGAAGCACTCAAGAAACACCTGACTACTCCACCGGTCCTCAAACCACCCAACCAAGCCATCGCCGACCAACTGGCTAAAGATCTATTGTCGTACATCTGATGCACAACTCACGTGGTAAGCACCACGTTAGTAGTCGAGCAGAGAGAAAAAGGGCACGCACATCTAGTCTAGCACCCCATGTACTTCGTCAACGAAGTCCTCGACCCCTCCAAGGTCAGATACCCTCAAGTCTAGAAACTGCTATACGCAGTACTCCTCACCGCGTGAAAGCTGCACCACTACTTTGACGACCACAAAGCCGTAGTGGTTATAGGCTTCCCGATAGGAGACATACTTCGCAACAGAGAAGCAGTGGGAAGAACAGCCAAGTGGGCGTGCGAACTTGGAGCTCACGACATAGAATTCTGACCTCACACGACGATCAATACCCATGCTCTAGTAGATTTCATATCAGAGTGGACCGAGCAATAGATGCCTGAAAATCCCAAGTCAATGGAAGTATGAAAAATGTAATTTGATGGGTCGCTGAGATTGCAAGGAGTAGAGGTAGACATCCTTTTCATCGCCCCTAGAAGAAATCAGCTCAAAGATGCACTGCAACTTCTATTTCCTTCCTCCAGCAACACTGCAGAATATGAAGCCTTGATACACGAGCTTAATATTGCCCTGTCACTCAGAATCAAAAGGTTGATGGTATACAGATATTCTCGGGTCGTTATCATCCAAGTCAATAAAAATTGGGATTGCTGCACGGAATCCATGGGCAACTACTATGCTATGGTCAAGGAAGTTGAGGATAAATTCGAAGGGCTAGAGTTCCACCATATAGAGAGAGATCACAACATGGCAATTGATGCTTTATCCAAGCTAGGATCGAGCTAGGAGCATGCTCCACCGAGTGTCTTGATCCAAGAGATGTAGCAGCCCAGTGTCACGTCAAGGCCAGAGGAGGAACACAAAGCAATAGAGCAAGCGGAACTAGATCCGAACGACTAGAGGGCACCAATCATCAAGTACATCAGAAACGAAGAAGAAGAGCTAGATGATAGAGCCACGACTGAGCATATCACGAGGCATTGACTCAGGCGTTGGAAAAAGCTTATTAGAGGAAATCCACGCACCAGCAATGTGGGGTACACGCAGCATCAAGAACACTCGTCGGGAATGCATTCAGGGCCGGTTTTTACTGGCCAACTGCCAAGAAAGATACAACTGACCTAGTCCAGAGATGTGAAACCTATCAATTCTTGGCCAAACAACAACATCTGCCAGCACAGCAATTGCAGTCTATTCCAGTCGTTGGGCCCTTCGCATGTTGGGGGTTGTACATGGTTGGGCCATTCAAGAAAGCTTAGGGCGGATATACATATATGTTGGTAGCTATAGAAAAGTTTACAAAATGGATATAGTACAAGGCAATGGTCACACCTGGTTTTAGAAGGTAAACCAAATGCGAACTATGTATGTGCTAGGATCAGAAATTCACGTACACATCGATTACATAATTGGACATCATCACACAATTCTCAAATAATAGAGAAAAGAAGTATTACTTTATTACATCATGATGTCCAAAACATTCACAAGGTCATTAACATAAACATAAATCAAAAGTGCTAAACGAAACAGAGTAACATAAGGCCTTCACAGGCAGCCGACTAGGGGTTTGCCGCTAATCTAGTTTAGAACTCCTCGAAGTCCTAAAGCTCCTAAAAATCCTCCGCGTCGCCTTCATCTTCTCTTGAGCAATGGTTGCAACAGGGACAACCTGTTGTTTGGTGTTTAAGCAAGGGTGAGTACACATCAACGTACTCGGCAAATGTCTCGTTTGGTTGAAGTGGACTAGCTGTATGTGGGGTTAAGCTCAAAGCAGTTGCTTTTAGTTGGTTAGATATTTATCGTTATTTGAAGCCAAGTTTTATCATAAAACCCAAGTTAATATTCCCAAAAGAAAGCACCTCCTCCAAGAGGAAAGTACTAGAAATCATAAGTATAGTCGTCTTCATACTTTTAGTCCGTGCGTCATCGACGGAATCAGAGGGTACTGTTGCGTTTGTCTCGTTGAGACCTTAGTCCCGGTGCCTTCGATTCGTCGATCCGACCGACGGTTCGTCGCTAATCGTCATTTTTCTTCTCGGCTTCGGCGATGTCTTCTTCTCCGGTGAGCCCTCCCACCATTGTGGCCCATGAAGTTCTTTGTTTCTTCGATTCCTCTTCCCCCAGCGACGGTGCCCCTTTTGCCCCTCTCCCCCCTGCGCAGCTCTCTCCCCTCCCCACAGTGCCCGAGCCCCACGCTCGCCCTGGCGCACCGCACCCGTATCGTAGCCGGTGATGGCCTTCCCCCTCCCTTGCGGCTAGCCCTACCCTCTCTCCTCCCCTTGCCATGGTGAGAGGAAGGAGATGGAGGGAGAAGCATGGATCAAGCAGTCTCATTAGCTGCGAGAAGCAGACGATTTGAATCGAGTTTTTAAACCTTGCAAGGTAAATCTAAACACACGACGTGGCGAGGCACTTTATCCCCACACATATCAACCGTCCCCATCGATTCCCCATCAACAGAACAGGGCTCACCGCCTTGGCGTACAATGCCTCACTGACCCCGATTGCCGTCGTGCAGTGACCGCACTTGTACCCACCATAACCGAAATGGGAGACTATGTCTCAGGTCGCGTGAGGGGCAAAGCCTGCTACCAGGTTCACTCAGGTACTAGGCTTACCGATTTACCATATTTCTCGGCATGTGTTTAGTACGTTTAAACGCTTGACACACAGTACCACACTTTAATCCTTATTCCAATATCTCATCTCATAGACAATGTATCCCCATGGATTGTTGTCCATAGACCATCGTCATTCCGATATAAAAATGGATACAACCAATTCCTAACCTCGCGCGAGTGCTAGAAAAATGACTCGACTTCTACCGAGATCCCTAATTAGTAAAGCAGCTACTCGACCTAGCATACTAGTATCTATCTCAAAAGGAATCCTGATTTCATGCAACTAGGGTTTTCAGACAACTCCTACACTTAAGTGCAAAAGTACAAGCCTACAATCATTAAGTGTAGTAAAATAGCATATATAACAGTTATGCATAAAATCGGGGCTTACCTGGAATTTAACACTTAGATATGTGTTTGCTGGGTGGCACTCGCTTGGCGAGCATCCACTAGTTATGTCTATCAGTCTTCAGGTCGTCCACCAAATGCATCTTGTTGTTGGCACCACATCACTTGCTCGATCATCATCTCTCGGTCCTAAATGAGATGCAATATGCATATGTATGAATATAATGAAAAGTATCACAAGACATTGAAATACACGGTAGAGAACTAAACATTTAATTATAAGACACTGCAACGACTATACGCAAGCGCTAGCTATTCGTACGTTATCGGCGTTCATCATCAGCACCATTAAAAGACGATAATATTTTAGATATTTACGCAACACAAATACGACATCACAATCACTAGAGAAAGAAATATATGAAACAGGACACATATGTTGTCTCAATCTTAGCCATTACAAGTCTATGTCCGTTAAGTGCTAACTAAGCATTTTTAGCCAAAAGGGTGAACTCAACAATCAAATAAGCACTTGCAGATTTTTGGATAGCAACACAGTAGTTACTTGTTCTAAACATAACTCTTCAATTACTAGTCCAAAAATATCAAACTAGGACTTTATGGAAAGCTTAAAAAGTGTTCTACAACTTTGGTATTGTCATCACGACATGATTCAACACTTAGCAAGGTTAAAAGTGCTAACACAACAGATCTGTCCAGATTTGGACAGATTCAGTCTTCCAACTTTACACATCCATAACTAAATCTTCAGATCACCAAAAAGAGTGATCCAAGACTTTTTGGAAAGCTCAGCAAAAGTACTACATAAATTTTATAATCACCAAGAAGTGATTCCATGTTTAACGAAATCAATCAACACAGTTTTCGAAATCTATTCTGACGGTGGACAGAACACAGCAACCAGTTTGTAAAATTCATAACTCCTACACTATCAGGCCTATGGTTATGAAATTTTAACACAAGCAAGATAAGAAAAGCATCTACAACTTTCTTATAACGACCATGAACTGATTGTAATATTAAATTAAGCAAACAATGCAGTTTCTGAAATCTGTACAGAAATTAGACAGATTCAGTTACTGAACTTGTGAGAAGCATAACTTCTAAACGATCAAACTTATGGCTGTCAAATTTTAACACAAGTAAGATAATAAAGTTATCTACAACTTTCTTATATGGATTTTCTACAGAAAACATAATTTAGTCCATCAAACATGCAACACGAGGAAATCACTGCGTACAGTCCAAAACAGCACTAATAATTTTCAGCTCCTTTTTAATTCAAGAATCGTCGTATTTTAGGGACTTGACTTACTCTAACTTATATCAAGGCATACTCAAGCATAGTCACACAATAGATGATGTGATGGCTATGTAGTCATGCCATCATTTCACCACACACTCCCAACCATGTAACAAAACAACTCTAACCGAACTTGGCATTTAGCCGATCGATTTCTAACCTATTTTCCATACCACCATGACACGGCATACCGAATACATTGAATGACTCGTTCACATTTCACATTTATCTTTACCAAAACATTCCCACATCGCTTGCAACTTAACCTAAGCTTCACTACACAATTTCAGGACATCTAATTAAATCATGAATATCATCATCACACACATCGACTCGGTTTGAAATAACCATACATGTCTATCACATGAATAGAGCATTTCAATAAATATCCTAAAACAAACTAACTTCATCACACATCTTGCATTACAAACTTACTTGTCCACTCGAAAACATCTACTCGAAGTAATGAACACAACCGTACATTGTGTGATGTGAAATTCAATAAACGCATAAGGTGTATTGGCTCGACTTATAAATATAGAGGAAGTGATGACTACTTTGGCATGTCACCACCTCTCTAATTAAGCCAAGACAATTTCTACCTACAACGACCAAACATTCATGTCAAGCACACTCTATTTTACCATGTCTCGCATACAACCATATTGTGGTATGCACTCGAGACACTTCGGTTCAACTTAATGCAATCACTACTATAATGCATTTTGACATGCACGTTTGACAACATCGTGCTTAGATAAACCCACACTTCCAATCTACTTATCACATCCAACCAACACCACGTTTGATAACACACCTTTCTAACTAAACATATCTCGTCTTCCAAACACCCATTACATGTCACATAATTTACATTTCCCACTTAATCTAACCTACACCAACGATGAATACATAAATATAATTACCGTAGACTGACTCATTAGCCGAGTGTGGAAGTCACCAAGCATGCTTTAGGATTTACCAAATTTTTTCCGCACTAACACATTAATTTACAATGAAGCATGTTAGCAAACAATTAACACATTCACGACCAATCCCTACGACGCACAAAAGAACTATCGCAGCCACATATCTATCCAATCCAACAACAAAATAACACCTTGGCTCACCCACGCACCTACGTGTCCCCATAATACGCACAAGACATCAACCGCACCAGTGACTCCAACAGGATTAATCATAATCCTCATTCGCCTCAACTATCCCAATCATCGATCACATGCATAAAACAATTACACTTTTCACATAGACGCCTATCGATGCTTCCCTAAAACATAATCCGCATTTTGTAACCTAATCTTCGCATCAAACAACACACCGCATATTTTCCTATCAAAATACAAAAATATCAGAGTCCTTTTCTACTTCATTTTCTTCTCTACACGCTTCCATTCATACAAATAAATTTTTCTCACACATAATCACACATGCACATCACCGACCAATTTATACGAATCGTAAACCACCAAATCTCCAACTTGACATCACCATGCTACGACCTACCACCAAAACATTTCAACCACGTCTATAATTTATTAATTGAGTCAATCGAGAGTGACATGCATCGGCTCACCATAAACAAACCCAATTGGTGTTTGCAAGAACGATGGCGATTCCGATTTGTGCATAGCTCCGAACGTCGACGAGCGTTGAGCAGCTTGCCTTCTTCTCCACGCAAAACACGGGGTTCCTCTCCTCCACAAAACAAAAACAAAACAGCACACATACATAATTAATCACAGGGAAACAACGTCGGTGCGGAATCGAACAAGGATCGTCGTGGTCTCACCGGGGTGAATGACGTCGATGTTGGGGCTGCGCAAAAACAGCAAACACCCGACGACATCACGGCGTGCTGTCCACTGGCTTCACAAAACAGCGAGCTGACAGCGCGCAGAGAAGTCGGGACTGCTACGCACGACACAATATTTCCCACGGGCATTCCGTCGAACAGCCAAGGGGCATTGAGGAGAACAGCGAGGAGCGTTCAGCTAGGAGAGGGAAAATAGGGGCACCATGGAGGCTGCAAAGGCGAGCTCGACGGGGTGGCTGGGACAGCAGGCGTGGTTTTGTGTTGCTGGCGTTGATGGCTGCTGGACTGCTACATGCACATGGGGAGGAGGAGGGAGAGGATGGGGGCAGTGAGGAAGGGGTCGAGCACCAGCTAGGGAGTCCCGATGGCGAGCTCACGCGCAGGGACTCATGGGCGTCGTGGCTGCTGGAGGAGGGAGCTCGCAGCCATGGGGAGAGGTGGAGCTGAGCTCCCTGCTTGCTGCATGCCGTGGACAGTAGAGGGAGGAAGAAGACCCGGCTGCTGCTGCGCGAGGGAGAAGGAGCAGAGGTGTCGTGCCATGGCTGGCCGAGGGGAGGAAAGGCGTCGTTGCTGGGCACCGGCTAGAGGTGGAAGAAGGGACTCGGCAGCCATGGGAGGAAGAGAGCTTCCTGCGCGCTGAACAGAGAAGGGAGCTGTGCATGAGAGAAAAAGGGAGAAGAGAGAGTGGCGGCTGTGGGGGTAGATGGAAATTTTCTAATTTTCAAGGGGAGGCACTTCTATTTATAGAGGAGTCCTAGGGTTAGGGTTCCAAATGGGTTGGGTTGGGCTGGCCCAAAACACCAAATCGGGTCACGCTAAATTATTTTCCGGAATAAAAATGCTCCTATGGATTTCGTCTGTACACAAAACAGAGTGAACTAGAGTTTGGACGAACAGACGATTGCGCGATTATCTCGGCCGAGAGTTTGATTTGACTTCGCTCGGCAATAGTCCCCTATGCATGATTCGAAAATAATTCGTCTTGAGATATGACCGGCTTTTGGGTTCATGATTAAAAGAGACAAATCGTGACATTTTAAAATCATCGCTGATGGTGATTTTTGAAATCGGATCGGACACAGAGGTACTAGGCTGAGTCGAGTAAGAATTTATTAGAGGTTGACATGCTGAGTATTCCGTTTGCGAGTACCGATCCAGATAAAATAGTCGAACATAGATCAAAGTTTGAGGAATTAGACTCGGACTCAGATCAAATAACAGCCATCGAGAGTTTGATTAAATGAGCTTCAGATGAGATCTATAATTCGAGAATGATTAACAAGTTGTCATTCGTGCCGAGAAATAAAAGTTTTAACAGGCCCCAAATTTGGCCTTCTGTGAGACTGAATAACTTCGAATTCGGTGAAATGTGAATGAATAGTCTGGATAATCAGAGACATACGCGAGCGAGAAATAGAAATTTTTACTGGGCATCGAGATTAGGATAAATCTCCCAACATAACACGAAATAGACACTTGGGGTGTCACAGCAGCCGTCCGACGACCTCCTCAATCGACACCTTGTTCAGATCGAGGAACATCTCGAGGGAGACCGCAACATGGAAAAGGCGCTCTGGGACTACCTGCAACATTTTCTTCACTACTTCAACGTCCGAGATGTTGTCCCCAAGGGTGCGAAGATTGGTGGCGAGCGTCGTGATGCAGATTCCAAACTCGGTGATGCTCTCCCCCTCCTTGAAGGCAAGTATACCGAATTCGCGGCGGAGTTGCTGCACGCTGGCGTTGCGCGCGCGATCGTCCCCGATCTGCAGTAACTTGACCGTGTCCCATGCCTCCTTCACAGTCCGCTTGCGGGCGAGGGTGCTCCACATCTCGGAGGGGACCGAGCGTAGAAGGCCCGCCATCGCCTGATGGTCGTCGTGGTACTCACCTTCGTCGGGGTCTTCGTTGATGCCGAGGTCGACGGCGTCCCAGACATTGAGTGTCTGGAAATTCACCTCCATCACCAAGGCCCATTCCGGATAGTTAGTCTGAGTCAGCATTGGCCACACGATGTTCGCGGTCGATTGCTCGATGACGCGCTCGATGACGCGCGATCCAGAGTCCCGGTGGCGCGAGCGGCGGCTGCTCAAGCGACCACGGCGACGTGGCGGCGAACGCGAAGGCTGGACCTTCTTCTCGCCGGAGTCATCACCGGTCTGCAGCTTCTTCTTGGGAGGCGACTGCGATGCCATGACTACGGCGGAACTCGGCTTTGATACCAACTGTTAGAACTCCGATCGATGGGAGGCAAACTCACACGAACACACAGTGGACACAATGCTCTCTATTTAAAGGAAAAACAAGCGCCTGTACATGGGAATAGGAGACTGAGGCAATCACGGCATAATCATGATTGATGGTTGCCATCCCAACCACCTGACGGTGTCACAATCTGCACCCTGCCGCTAATGCGCGCTAGCCGCCTGTTACTTTCTATAGTTAGCTTGTGGACTTATTCAAACACCCACCATGGAACGGGAGTGGGATCCTCAGGGCGTGGTCTCCCTCGCCAACAAGCTCTAGTGGTTCGACCTCTCGTGGGGGCTCCTCAGCTACGACCCTAACGACATTGTTCACCCTGTCCTGAGCTACCACAAGCTTCCCTCGGGCTGCGTTTTCCTTGAGCCCATGCCGTTCATCCACTACATCTGGTGCATCTGTGTTAGCGAAAACATGCTGCGGTACATGGAGATGGTCCGTGGTAGCTTCCGAGACGGCATGTTCCTCGGCGAACAGAAGGTGGTCATGTGGACGTTTGTCCCCGTTCCCAATGGCGACGACACCATCGAGTGCAAGTGGCACAAATCATACGAGATAGACTTGAAGGACATCTAGGACGATGCCATCTACAAGGAGGCTGGTCTACCGGTGCTGGTCCCTCAAAACGTGCTCGTGAGCCCCAAGAACCACAATGTGGTCTACTTCTTTCGAGACAAGAGGTTGTTTGACACAATTTCGAGCGATGAGATGGAATGCACACACACACGAAGTGGGGACACATGTTTGGTGATGCAAAAGCTACAGCGTTTCCTGGTTGCTATCTCCTTTATTTATTCAGACAACAGACCAAATTACATGGTAAGAAATATCTCCACTAATCAAGGCATGCTCGTGATCGGTAGCTGCCATCCCAACTCCCTGGGCCATGCCATGAATGGTGCTAATCACCTCTACCTTCTATAGTTAGCTAGCTCATGGACTTATTCAAACATTCTCCTCCTAAGTCCTAGAGCAACTACTCTAATTTCTTCATGCCTATCTGACCACGAAGCTCATGAAACCAAGTGCGCCCAAGTGCTTTTGTGAGTATGTCACCAAGTTGCAGCTCAATGCCTACGAACTCGACGTCGATCAGCTTCCTGTCGTAGCACTCCTGGATGAAGTGAAACTTCACGCCGATGTGTTTACTCCGATCGTGATGCACAGGGTTCTTCATCAAAGCAATGGCAGACTTGTTGTCCACCTTAAGCTTGGGAGCGACCACTACTCCTCAGATGAGCTTAGCTAGCAGTCGTCCCAACTAGACTGCCTCGCACGCGGCCACAGCGGCCGCGATGTACTCTGCCTCACAGGAAGACAGAGCAACCACTTTCTGTTTTGCCGATTGCCAAGCAACCGATCCTCCAGCCAGGAAGAAGATGAGACCACTGGTGCTCTTCCGATCATTGACATCTTCGGCCAAGTCACTATCAGAGTAGCCCAGCAGCTTTGGCGCTCCTCCATTCTTCTTGCCTGGATGATAGTGCAACCCCCAATGTAGTGTGCCTGAGACTGTCGATGAGGCTGTGGTACTCAGTGGCATCCACGCTCGGCGTCATCCCCTCCTTGAGCAGCTTCAGCTTTGGCTCCATGGGTGTGGCGCTGGCATTGCAGCCGGCCAAGCCCGCCTTCTCAAGCACCTTGGAGGCATAGGCGCTTTGACGCAGCGTGATACCTTGTGCTCCCTGGGTCACCTCAAGCCCCAGATAATAGGAGAGGAGCCCAAGATCACTCATCTTAAAAACCTTCTGCATCTGCATCTGAACTTTGCAACGGCCCTAGCGTCACCGCCCGTGATGACCAAATCATCAATGTATACGCCCACAATTAGGCGAGCTTCTCCCTTGCCTCGAGTATACATGCCATGCTCATCAACACAGCGCGCGAAGTCAAGGGCCAGTAGCTCGGCATCAAGCTCCTGGTTCCAAGCACGTGGAGCCTGATGGAGTCTGTACAACGCCTTCCAGAGTCGAAGCACCTTGTGCTTGTTCTTGTCATCGACGAAGCCGGGGGGTTGATGGACGTATAAGTCCTCCTAGAGCTCCCCATTCAAGAATGCTGATTTGACGTCCATATGGTGGACGCCCCAACCGTAATGTGCTACAATGGCGAGCAGCAAGCGCACTGATTCCAGATGCGCGACCGGGACGAAGGCTTCTTCATAATCGATGTCGGGCTGCTGCACGTACCCTTTTGCAACGAGATGCGCCTTGTACTTGACGATGTCGCCGTTCTCATCACGCTTCACCTTATACACCCACTTGAGGCCGATGGCATGGTGACCACGCGGGAGCTCGGCCAATGCCCAGGTGTTGTTGTCGTGGATCGACTTCAGCTCCTCCTCCATTGCAGCGTTCCAGTTAGAATCCCCGTCGGCGTCCTTGAAGGACTTGGGCTCCTCCACACTAACATTGTGTAGTTCGGTGTCCGTGACGGTGTGGTGCATCAGCCCAGGCGCTGCACCCCACGCTGTGGATGTTGTCCAGTGTCCGATACCGAAGCTCCCCCACATCATCAGCATCGAAACTCGGGTCGGTGGAGAGCAGCATCGTGAACTCGATCTGAGTCCCTGCTAGCGGTGGTGTTGCAAACTGGGGAGCCACCGATGTCGAGCATGGTCCAGCAGGCGATGGCATGAGCGCCGCAGATGGCAAGCGCTCCGCGGGCGGTTGACTGGACCCTGGCGTGCGCCGCTCCGGAGATGCCACTGGCTGGTCCTTTGTTATGACACGAGGATGGCGTAGCTCGTAGTTATCTACGACGGTGAAGGAGTCCTCATCGACGGTGGATGCGTCGTCTCCCCAGTCCCACCGTGCGCTCTCGTCGAAGACGGTGTCGCGGGAGATGTGTACACGCTCGGTGACGAGGTCGTAGAAGCGATACGCCTTCGATCCGTCCTAGTAGCCAATGAAGACAACCTTCTGGCCTCGGTCTTCCAACTTGCTGAGGTGTGGACGCAGGCACTTGATGTACGCCACGCACCCAAACACCTTTAGGAAGTGCACCGCCGGCTTCTTCCCGTACCAAGCCTGGTACGGGGTCCTTCCGTTGAGCGCGGCTGTGGGCGCCCGGTTCAGCAGGAACACTACGGTGTGAACCGCCTCTCCCAAGAAGTGACTCGGCATCCCGCGGGGTGCGAAGGATGCTCCTGGCCGTCGACACGACCATTTGGTTCCGGCGTTTGACGACGCCGTTCTGCTGCGGCGTGTACGGCGCCGAGAAATGGCGCTGAATTCCTTCACCTACACAGTGTTCACCAAACTAAACTGAGGTGAACTCACCGCCATTATCTGTGCGCAGCACTTTCAGCTTCTTGCCGCACTCGCGCTCAACGCGAGCTTGGAACGACATGATCGCCGCTGGGGCATCTGTCTTTGAGCGCAGCAAGGTGAGCCACATGAATCAACTCATGTCGTCCACTAGTAGCAGAAAGTAGGCATTCCTGGTGGGCGTCGGCGGTGAGATCGGGCCGCATAAGTCACTGTGGACAAGTTCGAGCTCCTCCCGAGCTCTGTACTTGGCGGCTTGTGGAAATGGCGCGCGTTTCTGCTTCGCCAGCATGCAGTCTTCACACACCTGATCGGCCCGATCGATGGAGGGCAGGCCACGGACCATCTCCTCACGCTTGAGCTTGCGTAGCGCCTGGAAGTTCAAGTGGCCGTAGCGCTCGTGCCAACGCCACGCCACGTCGCCGACCCACGCTGTGAGGCATACCGGGGCAGCGATGTTCATGTCGAGGAGGTAGAGCCGGCTCGGTGATCGATACACCTTAGCCAGCAACCTTCGCTGCAGATCGAAGAGGCACAGGATGCCTGATTCGATGTCCACCTTGTACTCGTCCTCATCCATCTACCCGAGACTGATGATGTTGGTGGTGAGGCGGGGGATGTAGTAGACTCCATCCAGCCGGTGGTGTTCACCTGATTTGAGTATGAAGAGGATGGTCCCCTTTCCTTGGATGTCCACCACCGAGCCATCACCAAACTTGACAGTGCCAGTGACGCCTCTATTCAGCTCGGCGAAGAAGGAGCGTGTTCCTGTCATGTGGTTCGTCGCCCCGGTGTCCATGACCCAGCGGCGAGAGGCCACTTCCCCCTCCTCTGTGTGGTGGAGGTGCACCTTAGGCTCGACGAGGGGGACCTCCTCCGGTGGTGCGTTGGGGAACACCGTCGACCTGTGAGAGGAGCACGTCGGTGCCTTTACCTCTGGATCAGTAGCGATGTACATGAGCGCTCCTTCTTCTTTCTCTGCTTCCACGACATGAGCCATAGCCTTCTTCTTCCTACTACGGCAGTCTTTGGCCCAGTGGCCAGTCTTGCCGCAGCTGTCACAGCGGTTGCCGCGCGGTGGTATCCTGCCACCGGTGTTACCGGTTGCTCCGCTCTGGCCATCTTGGCCATCACGTGACGAATATCCCGCGCCGCCGCGACCGCGTCCGTGCCCTTGGCGCTTCCCGCGATTGTTGGATCCGGCGCCACCACTGCCGCCGGAGCACTCCTACTCTCGACGAGACTTGCGGCGTGTCTCCCAGTCTTCCTCGCAGAGCATCAGGCGCCCCATGGCGTCTGTGACCTGCGTTGGCTTGTCACGCTCCTCGAACACGTGAAGACGCCTGATTTCGTCCTCGATCGTCGCCTTGTTCAGGTCGACGAACATCTCGATGGAGACGGCGGCCTGGTTCAGGCTCCTTGGGACGACCTGCAGCAGCTTCTTGACTACCTCAGTGTCGGTGATGTTGTCACCAACGGTGCGAAGGTTGGTGGCGAGCGTAGTGATGCGGACCCCGAAGTTAGGGACAGACTCCCCATCCTTGAAGGTGAGGTTGGCGAAGTCCCGGCGGAGCTGCTACGCGCTTGCATCGCGCGCGCGCGCTCGTCGCCAATCGGGAGTGTCCTGACCGCGTCCCAGGCCTGCTTCACGGTGTCCTTCGTGGCGAGGGTGCCCTAGAGTTCGGATGGGACCGAACACAAGAGGCCCAACATCGCTTGTCGATCGTCGTGGTACTCGTCTTCATCAGGATCATCGGGGATGCCGTGGTGGACGGCGTCCCAGACGCAGAGAGTCTGGAAGTTCACCTCCATGACCAGGGCCCATTCCAGATAGTTGGTCCGGGTCAGCATCGGCCATGCGACGTTCGCGGACGGCCGCTCGACGATGCGCTCGACGACGCACGATCCGGAGTTCCGGTTGCGCGAGTGGCGACTATGGGAGCGACCACGGCGACGTGGCGGCGAACGTGATGGCTGGACCTTCTCCTTGCTGGAGCCACCACCAGTCTTCGACTTCTTGGAAGACGACAGCGATGTCATGGCGACGGCGAGAACTCGGCTCCAATACCAATTGACACAATTCCGAGCGACGAGATGGAATGCACACACACGAAGTGGAGACACATGTTTGGTGCTGCAAAAGCTACAACGTTTCCTGGTTGCTATCTCCTTTATTTATTCAGACAATAGACCAAATTACATGGTAAGAAATATCTCCACTAATCATGGCATGCTCGTGATCGGTAGCTGCCATCCCAACTCCCTGGGCCATGCCATGAATGGTGCTAATCACCTCTACCTTCTATAGTTAGCTAGCTCATGGACTTATTCAAACATTGTTCGGCATTGACGTTCCCTCGCATCGGCTCGTGCACATCCTCGAGGATTGCTACAAGCTGGAAGCGCCCGTTCACAGTTTCTGTCTTCCCTTGGGACCTGCCATCTTGGATTGCTAACGGTAATAGTACATACCAATCTTGGATTGCTAATGCTCTTGTTGCAGGTCGATAATGCTCTTGTTACAGATTTTGTTAGGAACTTATACTGCATTTAATCTCACTCTTTGTAATTTCAGTCCTGACATTTAATCTCACTCTTTGTAATTGCAGATCGATATGACTACTATTCCAGAACAAGGCGGATCAGCATCAACATCTCAAGGGGCTACTTGAGGGACATGCAGCAAAATGCCAGGTTTAACAGCTAATCTTTTCGTTGGTGAGCATATATATTTCTGTCAACATCATTCTGCATGCATGGTTTCCTTCAGCTTGTATACTAACTACTAAGTCACCTTCTGTCTCGTTAAGGTCTTCCTCTTATTTGTGCAGGACTGCGGGTCCTGATGAATGCCGGGCGTACTTAAATAGGGCATAGATGATTTTTCGAGTATTGATCTCAGATGTATAGGAAGTGCACCAAGATTTAGATCATTCTTAATCTTGCCTTAGCCTTGGACATAATTGCTCCAAGTTTAGTCAGTTATATACATTCTTTCTTTGAGGATTTAACGTGCAACGCAACTTGGTGGTTGAGATTCTTCATTCTTATACAACACTTTGGGGTTACATTTACCTACTGTTTCTTCTTTTAATTCTCGTGCATTCCGGGACCCTATTTTGTTTCTTTTGTGTCCTATTGTTTCCTACCATGTACTCCCTCCAATGTCCTATTAGTTGTCGTTTTAGATAAAGTTTGAGTCAAACTTATAAAATTTTGACTACAAATAACTATTTTGTGATTTAGTTTTAAAACCTAATATTTATATGCACGTAAGCTACAAATAACTCCCTCCATGCTCGATCCTCTAGCCTCGTCGTTCCTTTCCCGCTCTCCACTAGTAAGTTGAAGTAATCGTCCATCACTTCGCACTATCCTGTTCAATCAACCGTGTCTTCCTCTGACTAAAGTTTAGTTCATCTCATTGAATATTTGAATATCAATTATGAGTATTATATATAGGCTTAATTAGATTTAATAAATTTGTCTCATGTCTCGGGTTGGTCGAGATATATATGTGGAGTTCGTCTTAATTGCTGAAGTTCTTTATGCTGCTATAGCTCTTGATCTCCTTGCTTGGGCGCTTAAATCCATTGATAAGTTGAGGAAAGGTTTTCTTTGGAGTGGAGAAAAGAGCTAAGGGAGGACACTACCTTTTGGCCTGACCAAAAGATACTAGACCTAAGGATTTGGGAACCATGGGCATCCAAGATCTTCAATTCCTGTGTTCGGCTTTCTAGGTAATGTGGTTATGGCTTTAGATAACTGAACTGGGAAGATCTTGGGCGACCATTTCTTTCAAGGATTGTTCCACCATCCAAAACCTTTTTCGGTGGTGGTTGTTTTCAGTGGTTGGTAATGACAATAACACCTTGTTTAGAAGGAAAAGGTGGCTACATGGGAGGAGTTTGAAGGACCTTGCTCCCTAAGTGTGTGCTTTAGTGTCTAAAAGAATGACTAATAGAATGTTGGTCTATGAGGCTTTAATGGATAATAAATAGGTCTATGATCTTCAAGGTGCCATTTAAGTTGCATCCTTGTTTGAGCTCATGAATCTTCAATGTGTCATTTTAGTTGCAACTATGAGCTTCGACCACTATCAGGCTAGGGGTTTAGGTTACCATTATCAGGCTAGGCGTTCATGTGAAAGTTGTTTGTGACTTGTGATCTTTGACCACTAGGATCTTACAGGCTACCACCACTATGATCTCATAGGTTATTTGATCTCAATATATGTAGTTGAATTCTTTGATGCAGATTAGTAAAAATATGTTCTGTAGGATTAGAAATATTTAGTTGATAGTTTGCTTTGTTGTTCTTTTGTATGTGGTTCTTTATACGTAGCTTTTCCCCTCTTTATCACTTAATTTGTACCACAAATATTGAATTTATAAAAAACACCTATAGGGGCTAGATTTCATATTAACCATATACTGGGGGTAGCTTGCAAAAACTCCTTCTGCTACCTCACGAAAATGGTAGCGGGAGGCAGAGCAGCGACAGGCGACACGGGAGCGGCTCATAGTGCGGAGGAAGGTGCACCATCACTACCAGAATCCGGCTCTTTGCCGAGTGCTCGGCGCTTTACCGAGTGCTTTTTGTCAGGCACTCGGCAAAAAAGTCTTTGTCGAGTGCCGCACTCAGCAAAGTCCTGCTCTCGGTAATGACCGTGTTTACCGAGAGTAGGGCTCTCGGCACAGAAACACACTTGACAAAGAAACATGTGTTGAGTGCCAAACACTCGACAAACAACGGCCCTCGGCAAAGGACTGTCAGTGGCCGTTTAAAGCTGACGGCTGTTATCTTTGCCGAGCGCCGGGCTTTGGCACTCGGCAAAAAGCCTCTTTGCCAAGTGTTCGGCGTCTGATACTCGACACAGTATGCTTTGCCGAGTGTCATTCCTGGACACTCGGCAAAGTATTTTTTTATTTTTTTCTTTCCTCAACCAAAAATTTTGTGGTATGTTCCTACACTATGTAGACCTACATGTACCATTTTGGCACAATTTTAAAAGTGTTTTCTATAACTATTAGATTTAGTTTGTTTAATTGAATTTCTTCGAAAAAATCACATTTGAACCGCAAGTCACTCGAAACATGGAAAACCGTGAATGCAAAAATGATATCCATGTTATTTAGCACAAGTTACAACTAATTTCAGGAACAGACCGGAATCTTCGAGCACCATGCTCACTAAACATGACAGTGAACTTGCCATAAAGTTGTTTAAAAAATGTATAAAACACAAACAAAGTCAGAAAATCATAAAATTTGTCCACATGTCATGATATCATATGTAGAGGATGTGATAAAAATTTGAGAATGTTTCGAGAAAGTTGTGACGCACTATGTGTAGAAACCTAGCCGGTCTACATTAAAACTCTATGATTTCATGTATAGGCCACTTAGGTTTCTACACATAGTGCGTCACAAGTTTTTCTAAACATTCTCGAATTTTTATCACAGCCGCTACATATGATATCATGACATGTGGACAAGTTTCATGATTTTCTGACCTTATTTGTGTTTTATACAATTTTAAAATAATTGGATGACAAGTTCACGGTCATGTTTAGTGAGCATGGTGCTCGAAAATTCCGGTATGCTCATGAAATTGGTCATAACTTGTGTTACCTAACATGGATATCATTTTTGCATTCATGTTTTCTATTTTTCGAGTGACTTGCAGTTCAAATCTGAATTACCCAAGTAAATTCAATTAAAAGAACAAAATCTAATAGTTATACCAAACACTTTTATAATTATGCCAAAACTGAACACGTAGGTCTACATAGATAGAAAAACACCATAAAAAGTTTGGTGAAAAAATAAAAAATGCAAACATTCTTTGCCGAGTGTCTTGGGAAGACACTCAGCACAGAGTTCTTTGTCGAGTGTCTGACTGAGGACACTCGGCAACGAATTTATATAAAAAATAAAACAATCTTTCCCGAGTGCTAGCCAGAGGGTACTCGGCAAAGCATACTTTGCCGAGTGCCAGATCGCGAGCACTCGACAAAGTGTATTTTTAAATTTTAAAAAATCTTTGCCGAGTGCCAGATCGTGGGCACTCAGCAAAGACGTTGAAGTTAACATAACAGAACTACCCCATTCGTATTCATTTTGACCGAGCGCCACCACATGAGCTCTCATGCCGTCGTCTCCCCCACGTGCCACCACCGCCAGCCGCCCTGCGCCCGGCCCACCGCCCGTGCGCGCCTTCCCGTGCGCCCCTCCCTCTGCTGCCCCACGTCCACCATTGTCAGCACCGGCCCCGACCACCGCGCGCCCCTCTCTACTGCGTCGCCGCTAACCGGCCACCCGTGGCCTGCGCCGTCGCTCACCGGCTCATGCCCACCCCTCGTCATCGCTGACCCCGACCTCGGTTATTGCTCACCGCTGACTCGGTATGGTTTTCTTTCTTGATCAAGACTTGTCCTACTACTCTACAACTACTTGTATATATGATGTCTAAAATATTGCATAAGCATTTCATTATTCGACTAAATCTATAGGAAAATAACTATATTTATGATACTAATTTGAGTCTAAAATCCTAAACCCCGTGATAGATGTGGTTTGATGTATATGTGTGCAATAACAATATGCATATGCATTTGTTTTGTATGCTGTGTTAGATGTGGTTTGATGTATATGTGCGCAATATTTATGATACTAATTCGACTTCTTGTATATATGATATTCAATGCATTGCATATATACCATAGTGTCATTGATATACCTGTGGATGTTAGCCATCATGTTGCTACTTTTATTTACAGGTTTTGGAAACCTCCTCGTGCAGGGTAGGTGTTGCCGATTTTTTTGTCGATATATATTAGAGGATGGAGGACCATGAGTGGATGTACACGGACCTTGTAGGAAGGAATGATGTCATACCTGAATGGATTAGAAAGACTGATGATTTCGTGGAACGGGCATATGGCGAAGCTGCTAAAGGAGTGAGTTTAGTCCCATGCCCGTGCAGCAAATGTGCCAACCGAAAAAGAAAATCAAAGAAGTCCATGGTAGAACATATTTGGAAGAATGGATTTACACCGGGCTATACTCGATGGATCTTTCATGGTGAAGCGCATCGTACGAGAGAGGAGGTGCTGAGACAACGTGTCGAGCATTTTGATGCTGATGCGGGGGTAGCGGATATGTTGAACGACTATCATGAGGCATAGTACGCTGAAGGATGTAAGGATGACGAGCCAGAGCCGACTACATAGGCGTTCTACGACATTTTTGACGCGACACAGAAGCCCCTTCACGGCCAGACAAAGGTTTCTCAACTGGATGCCATTGGGCGTGTAATGGCGTTCAAGTCGCAGTACAACATGAGTCGAGACGTATTCGATGGCTTGTTGACGGTTATTGGCAACCTGCTCCCGGAGGATCACGTTCTACCAAAGAGCATGTACGAGGCACAGAAACTCCTTCGTGCACTCAAGATGACGTATGAGCAGATACATGCTTGTCCAAAGGGTTGCGTGGTATTTAGGAAAGAATACGCGGAGGCAAAGTACTGTCCAAAGTGTAAATCGTCTAGGTTCATGGAGGTAGACTCTGGTGATGGACAGAATAGGCAGCTCGACATCCCCATGACAATTCTATGCCACCTTCCATTCATACTGAGGATCCAACGTCTATACATGACTGAGGAATCCGCAAAACAGATGACATGGCACAAAAATGAAAAATGATACAATCCTGACAAGATGGTGCACGCATCCTATAGTGAAGCATGGAAACACTTTGATGCCATTCACTCTGAGAAAGCCGAAGAGGCTCGTAATGTACGTGTTGCGCTGGCCACAGATGGGTTCAATCCCTATGGAATGAGCACTGCCCCGTAGACATGTTGGCTCGTGTTTGTTATCCCAATCAATCTCCCCCGATGTGTGCTTTCAAAGGCAAAATATATTCATGTCGTTGATAATTCCCGGACACCCGAGGAATAAAATGGGTGGTACATGGAGCCTTTGATCGATGAATTGGTACGTGCTTGGGAGAAAGGGGTATGGACGTATGACTGAGCTACAAAGACAAATTCAAAATGCATGTTTGGTACCAGTATTCCATGCATGACTTACTGGCGTATGGGCTATTCTGTGCCTGGTGTGTTCACGGTAAGTTCCCATGCCGAGTTTGCAAGGAAGCCCTTAGGTTCATTTGGTTGAACAAGGGTGGCAAATATTCGCCGTTTGATAAACATCGACAATTTCTCCCTCCAGACCATCCATTCCGCCTAGACATCAAGAACTTTACAAAAGGTGTCGTAGTGACAGACCACCCACCTTTAATGGTGACTGGTGCCGAAATTCGTAAACAGATAGATGGGCTCGTGGCCAATACAGAAGGTGGTTTTGTGGGATATGGTGAGCAGCATATGTGGACACATAAGTCGGACTTGACTCGGCTCCCCTATTATGATGACCTACTCCTTCGACACAACATTGACGTGATGCACACTAAAAAGAATGTTGCCGAGGCACTTTGGGCAACAATTATGGACATTCTTGATAAGTAAAAGGATAACATAAAGGCAAGAGTGGATCTGGCAGCGTTATGTGATCGACCAAACCAAGAGATGAAGTCGCCTAGTGGTGGGAAGACATGGAGAAGGCCTAAGGCCGATTTCGTCCTAAGCAGGGCCTAGAGGAAGGAAGTACTTCAGTGGATCAAGATGTTGATGTTCCCTGATGGGTATGCAGCTAACCTGAGTAGGGGGTAAACTTATCTACTCTGCGAGTCTTAGGGATGAAGAGTCATGACTTCCACATATGGATTGAATGGATTCTTCATGCGATGGTTCGAGGCTATGTCCCTAAGCATGTCTAGCTAGCGCTTTCAGAGTTGAGCTATTTCTTCCGCCAGCTTTGTGCAAAAGAGTTATCTCGGACCGTGATTGTAGAATTAGAAATATTGACACCCGTGTTACTGTGTAAGCTTGAGAAGATATTTCCAACCGGCTTCTTCAATCCAATGCAGCATTTGATTATTTATCTCCCCTATGAGGAACGAATGAGGGGGCCCATGCAGGGACATTGGTGCTATCCAATCGAGAGATGTCTAAAGATTATTTGAAAGAAATGTAGAAATAAATGCAAAATCAAGGCTTCCATTGCAGAGGCATACATTCTAGAGGAGGTGTCAAACTTCACAACAACTTACTATGGTGACAAACTATCGAGCGTGCATAATCCACCCCCTCATTACAATGATGGCGGTAATGAATCGAACCTCAACATATTTCGAGGTCAACTCGGAAGCGCAAGTGGTTCGACCACCAAGACCTGACATATGAATAGTGGCGGCATATCATGCTATATGTATTGACCAACCTTGAAGAGGTGACACCATACATGGAACAATTTCTTCATGAATTCTAGCGTCGATCAAGGGACCTTAGTCTACAGGAATATGATACTCTTCTTAGAAAGGGTGCGAGAAATGGATTGCCCGATTTTATTTCCTGGTTTAAACATAAGGTACGTGCTTAGTTTGTTAAAGAGATCCGTCTATGAACTCAATTTAGTGTCTTTTAACTTGCGAATACTTGTAGGGCCAAAGAGATCTGTCTATGAGTGCCGAGTTGAGACAAGTAGCCAACGACTTTGCTTATAGGGTCAAGAAATATTCTGGGTATGACGACAATGGATACCATTTTCGCACAACAAACTACAACCAAAGTCAGTCCAATCAAAAAACAATGTGTTATGGAGTCTTTATGACCGGCCTTGATGAGGTCGATTATTTTGGACAAATCGAAGAAATATATGAACTCAATTTTTATGGTTCCAAACCTCTTACTCCAGTGATATTCAAATGTCATTGGTTTGACCCTCAAGTGACGAGACGGACACATTCTAATCTTGGGATAGTCAAAATTCGACAAGATTCCACCTTACCAAGAGAGGATGTCTATATCATGGCCCAACAGGCCACACAAGTGTATTATCTCCCATATGCGTGCCAAACGAAAGAACATCTTAAGGGTTGGAATGTTGTGTATAAGATATCGCCGCACGGTAGATTACCTGTTCCTAAAGATGAAGATTATAACTAAGACCCGGACACATATGATGGAGAGTTCTTCCAAGAAGATGGGCTAGAAGCTAAGGGCGATTTGAGATAGACTTAACGGAAGCTATCGGAATGGAAGTAGATATTGAAATGGTTGTTGATGAGGATGATCAGGTGCAAAATGAGAATTACTTAGTAATACTTGAAGGTAATGACATTAATAACAAACTCAGGTGCAAAATGAGAATGACTTAATAATACTTGAAGGCAATGACATTAATGATGAACTTGCGCCTTCATATGGTGTTGACTATGAAATGGTTGATAGTGATGATGAGAGTTATGATCCGGCTAACCCCGACACATATGAAAATTATTTTTAATCGATGTAAGGCTATAGTTTTTTTTATTTCACACCTATTTCTAAATTCATCTTTTTTATATGTGCTTATTTGTTTACTCTTAATTGCAGGTTGTTGGACAAAGATGGTTGGTAGTTGGCTGAGGAGGAGGAGGGGGAGGAGGAGCAGGACGACGAAGGAGGCACAGCAGGACGACGACGTCCAACAGCAGGTGGAGCAGCAGGACGTCGACGACGCTCAGCAAGACGCCTCAAGTTCTGGCGCCTCAGGTTCGAGGAACGTCTACCTGCAAGGTCTCACGAGTCTCTCTCAGCGTCCCATACTTTGGGACAGCCGGCCGCTGATTCAGTCTGATGGGGAGAGGCATGTAACTTTATGTTCTCCATGCTTGTTCATATTATGTGTTCAAAATCATAATATAAACTAATACTTTTTATTTATCACTTGGACAGGTCTTGGATGGTTGTGGAGAATGTTAGGGGTCATGGTCGCAACCCCAATGGCATCCTCGGCCTACTGTGCAGGGAACACTTCCCTGGACTGGTTGAGTACGCCGGAGTGACGGGCCTAGCCTACACCTTCGACCACTACACTGTCGCCCGCGATGCAGTAGACCGAGACGGCAGGGAATTCAACAAGGCAGAGCGGGTGAAGCAAGAGTTGTGGGTAAGTCTTACTATAATGTAAAATATGTCGCATTCGTTGCACATTCTTGAAATAATGTATGGATACATCGTCTTTGTATGCAGAATTTCTTCAAATGCAAGGCTCGATACGAGGCTAGGGCGGATGTGGTGGCCACCACGAGCTGAAAGAAGCTCGTCGTGGACATGCACTACGAGGCACGAATCCAGGCCATCATCACCTACCAGGGCTCAGTCCTTGGGGAGAAGGTGACCAAGCAGCAAGCCTGAACCATGTCGTTGACCAGGGACCAGTACTTGCAGGTAAATACAACACTTCAATATACAACACTTTAATTTTCCTTAATTTTATCTTCTGATATGCAGTGTACATGTTTAGTTTGTAGATGATTCCATATTGGTGCGCTGCACATCCTCTGTGAAGGGAGAAGATGGTGGATAGGTGGTGCTCGCCTGAGTGGGACGAGGCGCACAATGCTAGCCGGGAACGATGTCTGATGATGCAAGGTCCCTCCCACCACCAAGGTAGCCGCAACCTAGGCCAATATGCAGAAGCATGGGTACACCCTCTTTTTTATTTAGGTATATAACACTTGATTAGATATTATTTCTAACTATCTCATTGGTTTTCTTACAGTCGGCGTCACATGGTGGCCAACCTTGCTCCATCTTCTAGGCCTATGCTATGGCCCACAAGGGCAAGGCGACGTCTGACGTCACCTACAATCCATATGATGGGCTCGAGGCGTACAACAACCCCACTGTCTACAGCCGCCTTCATGACTACACCACCATGGCACAGGAGGTCCATGGGCTAGAATATGATTCGTGGACTGATCAGATCGACCCCAATGTTGTGACGGCACCTCCCAAGGTACTAGGCCCACCTACAGTTGTCCTTGTCCTAAGGACCTCGGACAACCCTGTAGATGCACATAATCCCTTGACAAGTTCGGTAACCTATATCTCCATCATTTCGCCCAAGAGCACTTCACCCGTCACGCAGACATTACATCACAGAACCGAAGTAAAGAAATAGTGGAAGCGGGTTACAATAACATAATTTACATTAACAAAATATAGAGAGAGTGGTACTTATTACAATACCAGGGTTATGAGTGCATAAGTATTATTACAAACCAGGGAGGCAAAACACCCTCCCGCACAAAAGTTTAGTGTTTTCAAATCGGGAGGTCAACATCCTCCCGCGCCCAACTTCTTTGCTTTGGCTCCTCCTTGGATATCACCTTTGAACAGAAATAGCAAAACTCTGTTGTTTCCTCACCTACAACAACATGGGTTCGAAAACTCTGAGTATGGAGTGTACTTTTGCAAGTCTTACCTGACAAAGGAAAAGACCCTCAAGGATATGCTGTCGTGTGAGATTCAAGGTATAGTTTGATCAAGAATCAAAGACTCTGTTTGCATAAATGCTTACTAACAGTGGATCCTTAAAAATCTAGTTTTATTATCAAGTTAAGTCATTACCTGCATCTAGAGTTCTTTCTATACTAATTCAAGAACTTGGCCTATACTAGCCATCTTTTATCACCCCTTTGTGTTCACTGGAATGCTACATGTAAGTTAGTGACCAAGTCTTCATGTCCGAGAAGTAACGGCGATCCGAATCGATTAATACTCAGCTGAGGATCTCCAACCACACGACATATGTAGCACTTAACCCTTGAATATGTCAACTCGCCACCGGGTTTCTCAAGACTAGACTGGGTTCACGCCAACCGAGAGCACAGATACACCAGCGTCCAGCCTCTTGCCGACACGCTACTCTCGCCATCTCTCCACTCCCATTGCATGTTGGCCTTTCTTGTATTGGTCACCCCGAGGCAAAGCTTACCCATGATGAGGCATGTGGCCAGTTAAAGGGTCCTCGGTCAGCAGGCCCACATCGACACGGTCCTTAAGCAACTCAGACGGAGACACTACATTGAGACTTCCTTCTCATGCAAGTCACCTGCCCGCTCTCGTCTTTATCATTTATGACCCAAAGTTTGGTACCTGGCAGAGGTACATCTTTTCAGATGTTGAACCCATCACGGCCATGATGGATTCACCATCAAGTATTTTCTTTGAAAACTTCCCATCCCATCTAAAGCATCATCTTTTTTTTAAAACAAATCATTTTGTTTTCTAAAGCACAGTTAAGCATCAGAAAAACTTGTAAGTAAAACAGGTTTCAAGGAATGGTAATCAATTCCAAGGAAAAGGGAATGCATCAATAGTTAAGCACACAACTCCTATTACCTAATGCATCATCTCAAGTGATAAAGAGTTTTTAAATAACAAGGAAAAGGGTAAAATGCATCGGGGTTTGCCTTGTGTTGTAGGAGACTCAGGCTCTGTTCCACAGATGTCAAAGTAGAAGTTGTTTTCAACTGGTGGATTCTTAGTTTGAGGTGCAACTTCTTCTTCAACAATCACTTCTTCTTCGTTTTCTATACATAACAATACATATACATGAATGCTCATGTGATGCTATGAATATGCAGTTATAATAGAAACACACTAAGTTGTATCTTGAATACAACTTTCCTTAACGGTACCTACTAGCTACTAGAGTTCTCCTGAGTTAGTACTTTATTAGGGTTTGGCAATTATATCTTAGGAAGCTAGTGTTTTGGTTTGGGATCCACCAATGTCCAAAACATGCCAAACTTTACCCAAGGGTTTTAATTATCATATTAAGCTTGCCCAAAAAGTTTTATAATTTTTGGAGCTACCAACTTACTTCTAAAATTCTAAAAAGCTAGGTTTAGGAATCTTTAAATGCTAAATAATTTGTGGTTGGGACTAAAAATCTTGGAAATATTTTTACTAAATACTAGAAGAATTTAGGAGTCTAGTAAAATTGGTCCCATATTTTTATCATTTTTCTATAATTTTCTATAAATTTCTTAAGCCTGGCAGAAAAAGAAAAGGATTAAACAGTAATGGGCTTAAACTAGCCCAAGCCGGCCCACGAGTGGGGGAACACGTGTGCGTCCGCGCCTGCGCAGGCGATCTTGCACAGAGGACCGTAACGATTTGAAAAACCCAAAAAGAGGTCGCGGCAATATTCATGCGTCTCTCTGACATTTGTGTAAAACCCCTCCCCTTTCTATTTCTTGACCGCGTTCGGTCCACGATGGAACCACGTCGAGCACCAAGCCAGAGCCACGATTCTACGGCGATGGCAACCCGAACAAGAGATAATAGGCACACGAATGCCGTGCGCAAGCCTACCTAGGCAAAATCCCTCACTCAATTTGAAGGATCTAACCCAAATCAATGCTTGTTCATGGTCACGGCGGCGCAAAGGCTCCGGTGAGCGTGTTCCTGGCAACTAAATGCAGTAGTGCCAAATTGAAGTTAGGGTGAGCTTTACTGGTTCACCAGAGACTGTGTACACGCACTAATTTGGACCGAACGGGGATGGAAAAGTGGGTCGACGGAGGGGGTGTCCGCGGCGGCATTCTATGGTGGCGACGTGGTGTTCCAGGGTTTTGGCTGCGATAGCGTTCGATTGGCCGACACCGTAAGCAACTTGAGGCTAAAGGTATGCCAAAACAAGAATTAGACGGGTGTGAACTGACCCAAGGAGGGCTGGCCACGGATGGATCCTTCATGGTGGCGACAACGACCAATTTGGGGGGAAGTCCGAAGACTGGAGGCTACGGTGCACGAGAACACTGATCAGGGGGGCTTAACAGAGAGGCAGAGCGAGGGCAGTGCTCAATTTAAAGGGATCGGCTACACGTCACGCCAATTTTGGTCGAAACCAACACAACGGCGGTGGGATATTTCACTAGTGAGCCTGTCGTAGCGCCAGCCGGTGCAAGGGCTCCAAGATGGTAAGACCGGGCGTGCCACGGTTATCACTGCATGGTGAAAGGATCACGGCGTGGCGCAATTGAGGTCAGAGGCGTACCACGATGACATCGTCCGCTCGGCCATGTCGCACGACCATCAAGTGCAGTCGCTAAGTTCCTACCAGCGACCAAATCGACTCCCCGCTAGATCTTTTACCCCCCCCCACAATTATCCACTTCACAGCAAGCACGAATCTCCCCGCGTGAACTCAGATCTCGGCGCAAGCTCACCAGCGATGGTGCACTGAACCTGGTGTTCTTCGTCAGGTCACTGTACCGTCAGAACCCCCATCAGAGCGCCTAACAGAGCGAGTTAGAGGGCTTCATTCTCTAATTTTTCTGTGGCAACTTGATCATCCGTCTGCAGCAAAGTTGTTGCCCTATAATCCATCTATGATTTTGTTATAGCACCCACAATTGAACAGTCACTGGATCCTACTCAAAATTGAGCTCAAAGTTCATATGACTTCACTGTCAGTCAGAATTCAGCCTTAGGGCAGACTAGCAGCCAGACTTTGAGTGTATTTTACTCCAATTTTTGTACAGCACCAATGCTTAATCACTTAATCAAAGTTGTACTCCTATCATAGCTCTACAATTTTGATGTATTGACCTAGGGCAAAATCCTCATGAATTCAGAGATACAGAGCTCCAAAGTTGGCCTAATCTCAGTGAAATTCAGGGTTAGCCACTTAGGGTTTCTTGGGTCTTTTTGCAATTTAGTCCAAATTACTCCATACAACTTAAAAATCCTCCAATGTAAAAGTTACTTGGTTTTTGATTTTCTATCACTTTGATATTTGCACTTTAGTCCAAAAGTGCATAGAATTTGAATTCACCCCCCCCCCCCCCCCCGAGGGTACAAATTAGGGTTTTCTGGGGTCTCTTTTAGGGTTTTGAGCAATATAGGGTTTTTGTGCCACTCAAATCCATCAACCTTAATCTCTTATGAATATTTCCAATTTCTTTTGAGATTTCACTCAATTTGTCTCACTATCATCCACATTCCCTAATCCTAGGGTTAAGTACCCTATCCTAGGGTTAAGCACACTTCAAGTCACCACATCACAACTTGTTTTAAAATTTTACCTAGTGGATGTATTCTAGGTGTAACAACAAAATGAAATGTCAATGCATATGATGTCATGCTCATGTTTTAATGCTAGTAACACCAGGGGTGTTACAGATGTCCTCATGAGGATCGGAGGAGGCAAGAGACATAGGTGGTACTGGATTGCTGATGAGGCAATCGACTCGTCGTCCACTCCCACTCTATCTCAGGTGCGAGCAAGGAGCACAAGCTCGAGCCTAGCCATACGACCTCGGCAGGACAACTCACATCATCACATACAACAACTTGAGGTTAGTGCTTCTGTAACTCGTCATTCCTTGTGTTATATACCTTCTCTTTGAGTTACTATAACATTGGCTTGAAATATTACAGACCTAGCTAGAAACAGAGAAGAGGGAACGTCAGGAGATGGAGGCGAGGATGGTGGAGATGTTCTAGTATGCAGAGCCTTGGCGCCGCACATGGTTTCACTCCACCACCTCCATTGTTCCCTATAGTTGACCCTGCTCAGTTCTATACTCCTGTGAGTATCAAAATTCTAGTTCTTCATTATATATATTCATCTGGTATAACACATGCAATCTCTTCTCTATGCAGGGACAATCTGGGGCGGCATCCAACAACCCTCATGGATCGCCCAGCCCATCGCCGCACCAGTCCAGCTGCCCACCTCGATGAGATATTATCTTTGTTAGTGTTGTTCTTACTTTGTGAGATAACCCGGTCTAAACTTGTTAGATGTCGGTAATGCTTTGTGAGATACTTGAGACTTATGTTCTTGAGTGTTGGGTACTTATGTTTACGTCTGAACATGTTGGTAATGCTATGAGAACTTGTTTTATTTATGGTGTTTGTGAGATATGTGATATCTGTGATGATTATGTGATATCTGTGATGTATATGTGATATCTTTTGTTTGTTTGGATGGAATAGAAAAAACAAATAAAAAAGGTGTATACTGGTCACTTTGCCAAGTGTCAGGGTCATAGCACTCGGCAGAGAAGGAACACCTGGGCACCGGTAAAGCTTCTTTGCCGAGTGTTGTGGCCCTGGCACTCGGCAAAGAAGCAAGCTTTGCCGAGTGCCTCCTAGCGCACTCAGCAAAGAAACTAACAAAGGGCCCCGCTGGTGGCCCCTTTGCCGAGTGTAGGCTGGCGGACACTCGACAAAGAGGTAATCTCTATGCCAAGTGTATTAGGTGACACTCGGTAAAGAGGTAATCTCTTTGTCGAGTGTCACCTGGAACACTCGGCAAAGGCGCTGTCTCCGTTACCAGTCGCCGTGATGATGACTTTTCTTTGCTGAGTACCGAGTGACACTTGGCAAAGTCTTTATCGAGTGCCCGATAAAAAGTACTCAACAAAGAAGTCGTTGCCGATGTACTATTCGCCGAGTACTCTTTGCTGAGTGTCACACTCGGCAAAGACTACACCGAGTGTTTTCTAGGCTTTATCGAGTGCTTCAGGCACTCGGCAAAGAGCCTGATTCTGGTAGTGCATGTAGGGAAGAAGACGTCAACAACGGGGTCTCGAAAATCCGGCAATGACGCAGTGGCTACGAGGTGACGATGAGCGGCTGCGATGTGGCAAGCAGAGAAGGGAGAGAGTGCACAGAGGAATAAAGAGCGTGAGAGGTGGCTCGGGTGCTACTGTAGGCTTTATAGGCCGCAAAGGGGAGGGAGACAAGGTGTCAGGTGGAGATGGGGAGGTGTCGAGCGACATTAATGGTGGTGGAAGGAGGACATATTTCGGCTTGTTAGTGGGGAGGGGAATGAAACATAGGTGATCCTCTATGGGGGGACAAGAAGAGCAGGCGCATGCAGGCTCAAAGCAGGGCGTCCAGTCAGGGAGCGGCGGTGGCGCGTGAGGCAGAGGAGAGGTTGGCGACAGGATGAAGAAGAACTGACAGGTGGGCCCTCAAGAAGTGACAGAGAGAGGTAGTGTGGTGTGGGACGGGAGAAGGCCGGGTGGGTGGGGTATTTTAGTGTTATTTTTTATTTCTTTTCTTTTTTAAGCTCTCTCTCTATATATTCTAGAAATCAAGATACATCCAAAAATATTACTAGCGATCAAGACATCCAAAAGTCTTTGCCAAGTGCCCGTAAGAAAAGCACACGTCAAAGAACTCTTTACCGATAAAATGTTTGCCGAGTGTAACACTCGACAAAGTCTTTGCTGAGTGCAAAAAAGGCATTTTGCCGAGTGTTTGAAATACTTGCAAAGAAGTCGAGTCCGGTAGTGTATGATCCAAGGCCATCTCCAGCAAAACGTGTATATAGGTGTGTAAAACATTATTTTGTACTATAGAATGTATTTGCAAAGTGAAGTTTAAAATAGGGTGAGTGAGATATAATGTGAGATAGAAAGGTTGCCTTACACACAAAATAAAAGTCCGGTAACATTATCACTGATCTTTGCATACATGCATAATTCATCGGTTTTGTTCCTCTAAAATTTGGTGCAAAAAAAAGAAATATGAGAATTAATATGTGCCTCTTCGCTCAACAAATTATTGAAAGTTTTAAGAGAAATTATGGTTAAAGCAGTGGAACATACTTCGTAGACCACGTTTTGTCCAGAAACGTCCATTAGTTTTTTTTCAAAGGGATCCCTTCAAAGTAAATGTTTTGTTCAAAGGGTAACATATTCAAATACACAATTTTACATGTTATCATGATTCGACTAGCTTTATGTTTTAGTTTACCTTTATCGCCCTATTTAAAGATTGTCGTCGGCCTAATTTTTTGGGTAATGATTATATTTATATCTGTGGTACTCATTCCATCCCAAATTGATATTCATTTTAGTTAATTAATAGATTCATAAAATACTTGATGTATGTGTTTTATATATGTGTCTAGATTCATCTTCATCTATTTGAATATATAAAAATGTAGAGCTAAAATGACAATTATTTTGAAACAAAGAGAGTACTTGTTTAGCAACTGACAAACAATTTAATTGTTTTGCAATGTATTTGTGACCATTTTGTGGCAGTGTCTAATTCTGTTCCATGTCTATTTGACTTCACCTTTGATGTCTTTTGTAGGATCCTGTTTGGATTACCGATAGATTGTTATAATTTTTATTATTCATATTGTCATTGATTGACAGTCGGGGGTATAAGAACAATACCATCGTAATGATTTCACAACCCGGTTACCGGTAGATGACCATGATAAACCCACAAGAGTGATGAGGGAGAGAAGGGTTTTATTGAGGCTCTCGCCACCAATGTGTAATTAACTACGTCCTTCTTGAATGGATTGGATTGCAGGAAATTGGCTAAGTCCTATTATAGAAGGCTAGACAGACCTTAGAGTAAGAATGTGTGGAGATATCTGAGAATACAGACATGAGAGTGGTCTATGTGTCCACTAAGGAAAGGCCTCCCACTCCCTTTTCTAGACCAAGAGAGAACGGGTTACAAGTGATAGGTGGGGTTGACCTTGATGTCTGTCGCATCCTGCATTAATGGAATCCCTGTCGACGTCAGTCCGAAGTTCTATATGAATGCCAATGGCGTTGTAGGTGCACGCCCTACCCATACTGGATAACCTAGGCGTCGTGCGTGGCATGCCTGTTGTTGAAAATATGGAACGTGAGAGGAGGAGCAGGATCTCCACGGTGCTACAAAAGATATGGAAAGGCACGACGTACATCATGGATGATCGTGGTCGTAGACACCATGACAGATGAAGAGGGTGGTCTAGAACACGACAGCCCATAGCAATAGTGGCAGAGGACCCATTGTGGCTTAGTGTAGCTTCGTCCATACCTTAACTTTTAAAAGATTCATATCTTATGTTATATTCACAATAGAAGATCTAGCGTGCTGGATAGGTAGTTGCATTTCAAGTAGTAAGTTTTGTTGGGTTCAAGTCATGTTGCTTGTATTTTTCTTACCTTTTCCTTAGCCATACCTCGTTTTTTAGTTGTCCTCCGCTACTGATAACATGTACCATCCATGTTGCCATAAGGGTCGTGGGAGGATGTGGTGTAGGCCATGCACGTTGCCACAAGTGGCCACGTGGGTTGCACGCCTCTAGTTATCGGGCCCTAACACATTTTTTATTTGTCCTCTACTTCTGCATATCAAGTAACATTCATGTTGCCACAAGGGTCATGGGAGGATGTGGCATAGGCCATGCACATTGCCACAAGTGCCATGTGGGGTGCACGCCTCTAGTTATCAGGGTCTGACACATTTTTTATTTGTCCTCCGCTACTGCATAGCAAGTACCATCCATGTTGCCACAAGGGTCGTGGGAGGATGTAGCATAGGCCATGCATGTCCCCACAAGTGCCACGCGGGTGGCACACCTCAGGTTATCGGGGCCTGACAGCTAGGAAATGGGCATGATGTTATTACAGTTGCTCTAGTTCCATCAAACAGGTGTGTCACGTCCCCTGACTCTGCCAACTCCCTGACAGACCGGCCACATGACGTGTCAAGAGCCCCCCATTGACCGGGGTTATCACGAGGCTCGAAAGACACATGGTGTGTCCTGACCCCGCATAGACCGGGGCCTCACAAGGCCTGGAGTGTGGATCCTAGGTCCTGCACAATGGCAGACCAAGGAGGATCCTAAATGGGCTCACCCTAGGGTCTAGAGATTATCCAGGAGGGGTCTAGGACCCAAGTGTGAATCCAGGATCTTGCGAAGTTGTCGGGCGAAGAAGGCCCTCTAGGGGTCTGAAGCCCTCCTTGGGAGGTCTGGTGCCTCCAGCAGGAGCGTGGGAACATGTGGTGGGGCTAGATCCTACCAAATGTAGGGGGTCGAGTGGACCATGTGGCATGTCTGGATCCTACCAACAGCTTCACGTGGTCCATCGCAGAGGGAAGCCTGCTGAAGACATGGCAAGGGGCCCTTTGTGATAACGTGTGACAGGGGACATGATCACATATTCCTCTTATATGTTCAGAGGGGTCTTGTTGACCTATCCCACCTCAAGAGTGGGATCAAGCATGTCCTCTCCGTGTAGGCCTATTTTGTTTGTAGCACCTAGGATATTCGTTCCTAGAGACACTAACAAATATGGTTACTGGTAGAAGTAAGAAATGTCTATAATCACCAAGAAGGTCTCATCTGAATAATTGGAATTTTGTAATCTTGTTTAATTATAATAATCTATTTTATAATCCACGAAGTGATTATTATTCAATGAACCCAAAACAAAGACAAAGGTCCTATTATAATAACAAAAATAAGAAGTAATTGGAACTGCATATTCACTAAAATTTGGTGCAAAAAACAGAAATATGAGAATTCATATGTGCATCTTCGTACAACAAATTATTGAAATTTTTAAGAGAAACTATACTTAAAGTAGAAGTGGAACCAACTTTGTAGACCACATTTTATGCAAAACGTCCATTATTTTTTTTCAAAGGGGTCCCTTCAAAGTAAATGTTTGGTTCAAAGGGTAACATATTCAAATACACAAATTTATATGTTATCATGATTCAGCTAGCTTTATGTTTTAGTTTACCTTTTTCGCACTATTTAAAGATTATCATCGACCTATTGTCGGTAATGATTATATTTATATGTGTGGTACTCCCTCCCTCCCAAACTAAAATTCACTTTAGTTAATAGATTCATAAAGTACTTGATATATGTGTTTTATATATGTGTCTAGGTTCATCTTCATCATTTGAATATAGACATAAAAGCCTAGAGCTAAAACGACTATTATTTTAGAACGAAGAATGTACTTGTTTAGCAGCTAACAAACAATTTAATTGTTTCACAATGTATATGTAACCATTTTGTGGCAGTGTCTAATTTCGTTCCATGTCTATTTGACTTCACATTTGATGTCTTTTGTAGGATCCTGTTTGGATTGTCAATGGATTGTTATAATTTTCCTTATGCATGTTGTCATCGGTTAACACTTGGGATATAAGAACAATACCACCGTAAAGATTTGACACCTCGGTTACCGGGAGATGACCACAATAAACCCCACAGGCATGATGAGGGAGACAAGGGTTTTATGAAGGTTTGATCCACTGTTGCGTAATAAACTATGTCCTTTTTGGATGGATATGATTGCACGAAATTAGCTAAGTCCTATTACAGGAGGCTAGCCAGACCTTAGAGTAAAAATGTGTGGAGATATCTGAGAAGATAGACATGAGAGTAGTTTGTGAGTCCCCTAAGGGAAGGCCTACCACTCCCTTCTATAGACCGTGGGAGAAGGGGTTACAAGTGACAGGCGAGGCTGATCCTGATGGATGTCCCATCCCGCATTAATGGAAGCCCTATCAACGTCAGTCTGAAGTTTTGTATGAATGCTAGTGGCGTTGTAGGTGCATGCCCTACCCGTACCGGATATCGTGGGCGTCGTGTGGGGCATGTGGCCTGTCGCTAAAAATCTAGAATGTGAGAAGAGGAGCAAGATCTCTGCGATGCTACAAAAGATGTGGGAAGGCACGATGTACATCAAGGATGATCATGGTCGTAGATACCATAGCAGATGAAGAGGGTGATTTGGAACATAACAGCCATAGCAAGTACCATCCATGTTACCATAAGGGTTGTGGGAAGATGTGGCGTAGGCCACACACATTGCCACAACTACCACACGGGTGGCACACCTTATATTATCGGGGCCTGACAGCTAGGAAATGGGCATGATGCTATTAGAGTTGCTCTAGTTCCTTATCGAATAGGTGTGCCACGTCCCTGACTCTACCAACTTCTTGACTGATTGGCATAGGTGATTGGCTATGCGACATGTCTGGAACCCGTCCCTCCATTGACCAGGGTCGTCACGAGGCTCGAAGGACACATGGCGTGTCCTGACCCCACATAGGTTGGGGTATCACAAGGCCTGGGAGCGTGGATCCTGGGCCCCGCATGGTGGCAGACCAAGGAGGAGCCTAAAAGGGCTCACCCAAGGGTCTAGAGACTATCTAGGAGGGGTCTAGAGCCCTAGTGGGAATCCAGGATCTTGCAAAGTTGTCGAGTGAAGAAGGCCCTCTAGGGGTCTAGAGCCCTCCTTTGGGAGGTCCGATGCCCCCAACAGGAGCCTAGGAACATGTGGCGTGTCTAGATCCTACCAACAGGTTGATGTGGCACGGAGCCCTTTGCGATAACGTGTGGCGAGGGTCTCGACCACATATTTCTCTTGTATGTTCAGAGGGGTCTTGTCTACCTGTCCCACCTCAAGAGTGGCACTACCGGAAACAACTACTTTGCCAAGTGCCCGAAGCACTTGGCAAAGCCTAGAAAACAGTCGGTGAAGTCTTTGCCGAGTGTGACACTCGACAAAGAAGTCTTGGTGAACTATACACCGGCGATGACTTCTTTACCGAGTACTTTTTGTTGGGAACTCAGCATATAAAAGTCGCCGAAACGGCGCTAGGTGACGGCGACAATGACTTTGCCGAGTGCCAACATGACACTCGTCAAAGAGTGAGCCTTTGCCGATTGTTCACTGTACTGGCCTTGGCAAAGAATGTAACACCCAAAATTCTATTTTAGGTTCCTCAAAATAATTTGAGTAAAAAATCTTCGTAATAGACGAAGTCCATTTTTTCTAAAAGAAAACAAGTAATAACATTTAAAATTTTGGTAGCTCAAAAAAAGATAGGGTTGAACTTTGAAACAAGGATTCAAGTTAAAAGAGAAAGCATAAGATAGAATAGAAAATTCCTCGATTATTTAATTAATAAAATCATACTCTAAGGATCATGTGTTTAAACTTTATCTAAAAAGTCTAATCTTTCCTAAATGAAATAAGAATAATTTAAAATATTTGAGGGAAGAAATTCTCTCATGGGCTACCTATTAAAAGGTATTTACCAAAATAAACAAAACAACTAATATATCAAAATACATATGACTACGCATGGCATGCTGAGTTTATTTGTGCATCATGTTTGGATTTGTAAATCAAACTTCACAAAATCTAAAATAGAAAATAGTATAGAAATTTGAAAAGAAATAAGAAAAACATAAAATAACAAAATAAAAAGAAGAGAAGCAGTACCACGGGTGGGCTGAAACCACCTTGGCTCGGCCCAACTCTGCCCCCCTTTCCTTCGCTGGATGGGCCAAATAAACCCCCCGCCGGCCCAGCAGCTCTCATTCTCCCGCGCCTGGATAGCCGACACACCCTCTCAGTCACCGCCTGGTAGGACCCACTTGTCATCTTCCTCAGCCGCTCTCGCATGCTCCAACAGACAGCGCACAAGTCACCACAATCCGGTACAAATCAACAGCTCACGCAGATTTCTTGATCCTGGGCGCATATATATCGGCCTGCACCCCCTTCCCTCTATCGGACCAAGAGCCATCGAAATTGCCTGTGTACCACCTCTACGTGCCCGTCATCGAGAGAGACCGATGGGTGAGGAGCATGCCATGGCGCTGGAAGCGATTGGTCGGGCGCCGTCATGTACCTTTGAAAGACCAACGAGAACCACTGATGAGCTTCATGTGATCGTACCCTGTCGGGTGAAGACCAGCTGGGGCCATGGGAGTCCTCACTGTCGTTCGAGCTCCATCGCGTGACAGGGAACTCCGTGGCGGGAGGCTTCTGCGGCGTCACCGCCGGTGAGTACGTGTCTCACTAGTCTACCATTGTTTCCGCTACGTGTATCCCGGTTCGGATCGAAGTTTAGGCGTGGAGTCGAGTGTTGGTGGATCCCGGCAATGGCGCTGCCGCAGATGTGGGGTTGCCGTCGTCCGCGGCATCTTGTGCGGGCAGAGCATCGTGAACCGTCGATCTTCGGAGCAATGGCTTGTATTAGATTTACGTATACCGGTTCGGCCAGATCCGAAGTGGGCCATCTGATCTGGATCGGGTGCTTGAGAATCGATCTGAGAATTTTTAAATCTCAGACGTTGGTTTGGAATCGGAGAGCTGTCAGATATACCAGTTCATGGGGCAGGATCTAATCCGGACCGCCGGATCGAAATCCAACGGCTCCGCTTTACCCATACCCTTTCGCCATGGCAAGTTTGCAAAAGAGTGCTTACACTTTCCAAAAACCAACCCGCCGTCCGTTCCAGTTTTAATAACATTACATTCAAGTCCAACATTTTACTTTATAACCCCCGCACTCCCTGGAATTTATGTCCGTAGTCCAGTGATATCAGTGGTACTCAAAATTAATACAGAAAATAATTTCCAATATGGAAATAATACAAGAATCTTGATAAATTCATAATTAATTCATTTTAACTCCTTTTTTGATCCATTCCAGTTGCATTAAATCCATAATGATATTGTTTATCCCCTGGTAACTTTATTTTATTATAAAACATAAATTAAAAATTATGTACTTAATTTCTTTTGTACTCAACACCTAAATCTTTAGAAAATCATAACTCTTTAACCGTAACTCTGAATTTAACGGTTCTCAAACCTAGGATCTCGTTACGATGCGCAGAGCATTATTATGCAGTTTGTTTCTATGTTTGATGTGATGTTAATTTTGCCTATACTAAGTTTGTTTGTATTGCTACGAGTAGCAGCGAGGTTACGAGTCACTTGAAGACCGAGTTGGTACCTGGGAATCTGAAGCCTAAGGCAAGTTGTGCCCTTGATCACTCCTTTTTACCTAATAATGTTCGTTGTTAATCACTATGACATGCTCAGGTTAATTTGATGGGACCTAATATGTTTCCCTAGCATTATTTATCCCCCACCTTGCAAACAAATGAACTATTGGGTAGATTTGCTATTGTTCTACCTGGTTTTGGGAAACTGATGTTTTATTATGATATTGTTCCAATTATGTTGTTGTTTAATTATTGTTCATGATAAGATCATATTGTTAATTGGAACATGAAGAACCACCCGGGAAAACAGTGCTACCACAAGGGTGGAATGGGATACCCTTGGCCAGTAATTAGGAAAGCTTGGGAGAGATTACCTTACCCGGAAGGGGCAAGCGGGGATGCGTCGCTGCTAGAGTATAGGTATGTCCTCAGGTCAAACTATCTGTAAAGCTTTCCGAATGAGGGATTCATATGCTTCCTTCTTCCTGAATCCGTAGCGGGTTTTCTCGAACTAGTGGAACTTTGGAAAGGCATCGTAGTGCTACCCTGCCTCGCTTCCTTGGTAGAGGTGCATGGGGTCCGTACAACCCTGTGGCAAATGGGTAACATGACTTATGGGTAAAGATGCGCAACCTGTATAGAGTGTAAAACTGGTATATCAGCCGTGCTCACGGTCATGAGCGGCTCGGACACACATGATTAACTTATGGAATTAAATTCAATTTATCATTTGCATTGCATTGCATTGTGGATGTTGTTATTAATTTTGATCTCTTATTTAATTGGGTTGGTATCTACTTATACCTAGTAACTGCTAATAAAATTCTGACAAACTTTAAAAGCAATGCTTAGCTTTAACCATCTCCTTTGGTAAGCCTTACACTTCACATGAGCTCCCACCTTTGGTGAGTTCATGGAGATTATTCCCCACAACTTGTTGAGCGATGAATGTATGTGAGCTCACCCTTTCTGTACTCACATCCCCTAGGTTAAGAACAGGTACCACAAGATGAGGCGCATGAAGGATGCTGTGATGAGTTCGTGAGTGGTCTAGGTTGTTGTCTTCCAGTTAACTATAGTTGCTGGATCATTGTCTTTGTTTGATGTAATTATTTCACTATTTTGTATAGAACTTCTTTATATATTAAAGTTGTGACATTTGTTTCTGTACCATGAGTCATTATATGTGCGAGACTTGATCCTAGCACACTTGGTGAATTTCACGCACCGAGTTTTGGCTCCCTAAAATCTGGATGTGACAGAAGTGGTATCAGAGCAATGTTGACTGTAGTACGAAACCTAGATAGAACTGGATAACCCTGACCATTTACCTTTGCTACACTGATTCTTTCTAAACTTTTCTTAATCTCTTCTCATCTATTGTTGCTTTACTCTGATTATTCATACCTTAACTCTTCTAAAGACAAAAGTGGATTTCACACTTTGAAATCCTACACCTAAAGTGAACTTTAGGAATAGGAGACCTAATCTTAGGAACAAAAAACTATTTTTTTAGGTACCTATATGTTTGAATGCTTGTTCTTATGGTACCTGTTTGATTTGGTTCTTTGATTGAGTGTGATGAGTTGTGGAGTAATATCCACAATTGCATCTACATAGACAATTAGGCATAAAAATATTCTAGCAAGACGTCTATTCAACTTAAATTATCCATTAAAATATACTTAGCCTAATAGATCCATCTCATAAAAAATTCTATCTTACTCGTTCATCTCAGCCCAACCACCTTGCTTACCTCATCATGAAGTAACAACCAGGATCTAATCCAAAATTAACTAGATCCTATCCATTTAAGCTAGTTATACCATTCTAATCTAGATCCCATCTAAATTAATGTGATCCGGTCTAATATGGTTAAGCTGATCTAATCTAAAGTAAGTCACTTAACATGTTGGTTAATCCTGGTGAAATAGATTAGATCCTACTCCTATAAACATGTTAACCTAAATTGGCGCCTTAGACCAACTCGACCATCAACAGATGACCTAACCCAACCAACAGATTCATGATAGATGATATAATCTATTTATCCACACCTAACATCAAACTAGATTCTGACCTACCTACATCATGTAATCTGTCCTACCCTCATCCATCTTAACTATATGTCTATAACTCAAATGGAAGCACCAGAACCAAAGAAGGGAGAGGTTAACCTCATCAAGGAAGATAGGAGTCAAGCCAAATCTCCGGATAATTCAAAATCCACCATCTGGGATGGAGTCTTAATTTGCCAAAATCTTTCTTACCCTAATCTATCCCTGTACTAAACATCTCTCATCCTACCAATTAGTCGACTAGACATAAAAGATGCGCATGCGTCCCTAATCACATGGTAATTACTATTAAGTACAAAAAACTTTTGATTTTTAAACCAAATAGAAACTAAAGGCCAAACGACAAACAAAACCTTTTGCATCCCTTTCTTACTAATCTTGAGGACGAGATTATTTTTAAGGGGGTAGAATTTGTAACACCCAAAATTCTATTTTAGGTTCCTCCAAATAATTTGAGTAAAAAAATCTTCATAATAGATGAAGTCTATTTTTCTAAAAGAAAACTAGTAACATTTAAAATTTTGGTAGCTCAAAAAAAGATAGGATTAAACTTTGAAACAAGGATTCCAGTTAAAAGAGAAAACATAAGATAGAATAGAAAATTCCTCAATTATTTAATTAATAAAACCATACTCTAAGGATCATGTGTTTAAACTTTCTCTAAAAAGGCTAATCTCTCCTAAACGAAATAAGAATAATTTAAAATATTTGAGGGAAGAAATTCTCTCATGGGCTACTATAATGCCCTAAATTTGGGGGTAGAATTTTTCTTCTTCTATACTCACCAAATTCAGGCGTTACTCTCTTTTCTCTTCTCGTTTCGCTCCTTCTTCCCATTTTCAAAGCAATATGACGACTGGTGTCTGTCTCGCGTGTAAACAAAAATCTAAGTTGACACGGGTGTTGCATCATGCTGAAGCATATTTCTTTTGTCTGATGTTGTGTTTAATCGCGCGTTCGTCTTGTCTCGCTTTGGAATTTTGATTCGCAATTGGATTCCGGTCAGTGATCGCGTGTGTTGTGGGCTTCTGTCCCGGCCCAAGACCTAGGCCGACCCGACCCAGCCCGACCTAGACCAGGGCGCCCCCACGCGCCCCTGGCACCACACACCCCCATGCGTGCCCCCTCTCTATCTCTCTCTCATTTGATTTTCCTGCGCAGCAACTCCCTCTCCCTCTCCCTCTCCCTCTCCCTTTCTCCCACCTCTTTGCCCTAGGTGATCCGGTGACGGTTATCGCCGGTTTTTGGATCCCAAGGTGAGCTCCCCTCTCCTCCCTCCCTCCCTCCCTCTCTCCCTCCCCTTTCTCCTTCCCTATGGGCCCCTGGCCCCCGTGCGCGTGCCCCCGCGCATCCCTGGCCCCCTTCACGTGCGTCCCTGCAGGGCCTCGGCCCCCGGCGGCGTGGCCTCGGCTCCCCAGTGGCACGACCTTGGCCCCCGGTGGCGTGGCTCCCAGCCCCCTGCGGCGCGGCCCCAGGCTCCCCGGCGGCGCGACCCTAGCCCCCCGTGACGCGGCCCCAGGCCCCCTGGCGCGGCCTCGGCCCCAGCGCGCGTGGCTCCTAGGCCCTCGCGCGCGTGGCCCCTAGCCCCCGGCGGAGCGGCCTCGGCCCCCGGCACGGGCCCTTGCCCCGGCAGCGCACGACCCCTGCCCGTGGCGGCGTGGCGCCCCTACCCCTCGCGGCAGCGCGGGCCCCGCCCCTGCCCTCGTGGCAGCATGGCTCACTCGGCGCGTTCTCGCACGCCCAGCCCCAGCGTGCGCGACGTATAAATTTCAGTTTAATTAGTTTTAAATTTAGTTTAATTAACGTGCAGCGTCGCGCGCTTCGTCGCGCGATGATTTATTTTAATTTTAGATTTATTAGTGTGATGCGCCGCGCGCTTCATCGAGCGATGGTTCATCTTAATTTCAGATTATTTAATGTCTGGTGTCGCGCGTCTAGTCGCGCGATATTTCGTTTAAATTCAGTTTAAGTGATGTATGTTGTCGTGCGTTTCGTCGCGCGACGGTTGACGTTATTTTCATAATTAATTCAAGTGTCTCGTTGTGCGCTCCGTCGCGCGACGATTCATTTTATTTTCAATTCAATCCAAGTGTTGTGTTGCGCACTTTGCCGCGCGACGACTTATTTTATTTTCGGTTTAGTTGGTGTATGCCGTCGTGCGTTTCGTCGCGCGACGATCCTTTTTAATTTTACTTTGAATGGTTTATAATAATTAAACGCATGGTGTAACTTTATTATATGCATAACGTGATTGTCAAATTAATACGATTATATTTAGACGAGTACTTTAATCTATAATGCTTAACGTGATCACTCTTCGACCATAGCCTTGACCGTTGTTTTCTCTTTCTCGCTTAGTCTTAGGTGCAAGCCCTGCACCAAGCGTCTGCTTATTTATTGTATTTTACTGTCTGGTGTATTGTTCCTTTTATATTGAATTTGTGGAATGTATGCTTGAACTCGTATAGGTAATGGTCAGTTGGCGGAGTCCGAAGGAGTTGCAGGTGAAGACCCTGAGCAGCAGCTGGTTGGTGAAGGCAAGTGTCCCTTGACCCATCTATGTTCTACTAATTTTATAATTCACTCCTCACATTTACACAATTTATACCTAAGAATTGACTAGCTTTTGTTTATCTTGTCCTTGTTTACCTATTTGGGTTGGGTTATTTTGGTTTAGCTTTATGCTAGTGCTTCACATTAATCAATGAACATGATGGGATTATTTATGATACGCTATTTTCCCTTTTGATTATGATGATATACTTGTGTCATTTAAGGGGACTTGAGCGGTTTCTCGAGTGCCTCTTCATAAGGACCTGTTCGTTAGATGATCGCCTGGGAAAACAGTGCAACCATGAGGGTGGAATGGGACGCCCTTAGCTGAATAAGTAGAGGAACTGGGGTGTAGTTCACTTCACCGTTGTGCCATTAATGAGGCTTGGTGTATGCGGCTCGCTCTGCCGAGGGTGGATTTTGTGAGGGACGGATATCCCCCGGGTCCACCAGAAGGATAAAAGATCTCACGAAAGGCCCGCGGGCCCAATAATTCGCGAGATCATCCCTTCGTGGGCCTGGGAAAGAACGCCTACTGAAGTGGATCGACACAGGATAGCGATCAACGCAAGCCCATGCGGCCCAATGAATCCGAAGCAGTAATCACAACAGTAACCCGACCTTCCCATGCAGGAGCCCCGTACATCGGAACTGAGTGAGGAAGGGTCGGCTTAATTGTAGGAAGATAAGACTCAATCAGTTCACTATTACTTAGGTGTATGTTGTTATCATATCCGCATGTAACGTCCCACGGTCGAATATATAAGGCCTAGGGGGCACCCCTTCAAGATCATCTTCATCTACTTCATCGCTTAGCAATCCACCTGGCTCTCTACGTTTCCAACGCTAGAGAACCGCCTTGTAACCCACCACGTAAAGTACTCACGCCAGGACGTAGGGTGTTACGCATCTCCAAGCGGCCCGAACCTGTACAAAACTGTACACTGTTTCTTGTGCGTCAACACGAACCATTGAGCTACAGTCGATAACACCGTCCTACTCCAAAAAGCACCTCAAGGGGCAACCCCGGGTGCGCGGTCGGACCCAAAACACCGACAGCTGGCGCGCCAGGTAGGGGGTGTGTCGTCGATCCAAGCTAGTTCAATGGCCGTCACCTTCCAGCACAAGATCATCCTCCGTCCTGGGTCCGTGTTCTGCTTTGGAACTATCTCATCTATACCGAATGAGGAGGGAACTCTGCATCGCATCGCGGACCCACCAGAGAGAAAATCTCCCTTAAAGATCTTCGAGAAAATCGGAGCAAAGCAGGGAAAAGCACGACTTCCTGCACTTCGAGAAAAGATCACCTTCAGCAAGCCAGGAGCCGAGGGTCCATCTACCCAGAGAACTCCGCTGCCCACCTCTCCGACAGAAAAATGGACACGGATCACAAGGAAAAAGGAAGCGAATGAGGCAAAGGATCATCAACTGCTCTTTCTGTGCCTCCGTCCTCAAAGGAGGGCAAAAAGAAGATTGCCGCGACAGCTGCTCCATTCTACCCCGACGTCCTCTTCATCGGGAGAGTGGAATCGCCCCCCATCTCCGACGATGAACCAACTGCGCCTAGAGAGGAACCTCCTCAGCGGGAATCCCGCCGAAGAAGGAACCGACGCCGGAATATCCGACGACATCACGAGGCCGGAGAACGGGACCCGGCGCAACCCGTATCGTGGGATGAGGTCTCGGAGATGGGAGAAACTCCAGAAGAACGCGTCTTCAGGGAGAAAAGGAATTCCCGACGACGCGACCGTCGACGGGCTCAAGAGCAAGCCGAGCAGGAAACGAGGCAACATCGAGAAAATCCACTCTTCGGACGCAACTTGAACCCCGACTTCGCCCGAGCCATGAACACGCTGAGTGAAGTCGGTGGAGTGTTGGCTCGGATAGCTGATGGCCTCCCTCGGACTCCCGACGCCGAGGGCTATCGGCAGCTGCTCACTTAGGTAGCCAATCACCTTCTGCCACTCGCCCATCCGCCGAACGACCTGCGACACACCATCAAAAGTCGGCGAGACACACGGAGCTCCATCAACGCTTCGCATGAGTGACGACACGAGAACGAGATCCGTCGCCGAGAAGAGTATGACCGGGATCACGACATCCCAGCACGGAGTCAGGCTACCAGGATCGAGTCAGTCACAGCTTCAACTGGTGGAACCGCCCGGGGACGGACGAGGCACCACAACAACCACTCCCCTCCCCGGGAAAGACATCATCACCGACGACAAGAAGACAACTGTGGAGTATCGGTGCTTACTCCACGCCTCAGGGCCATTCAATGGCCCCCTAACTTCAAGGTCTCCAACATCGACAAATATGAGCCTAAGCAGGATCCGGGAGGTTGGCTGGCCGTCTATACCACCGCTGCCCAAGCCGCTAGGGCAACCGAAGATGTGATGACTGCGTACTTGCCCATTGTCCTTGGGCAAGATGCACTGCAATGGCTGTGACACCTACCCCGACACTGCATCAACGACTGGAGCGACTTCAGTCGGCGCTTCATCGCCAACTTCCAATCTCTCTCCGACAAACCAGCGCAACTGTGGGACCTCAAGTCCATCAAGCGTCGAGGGGACGAAACTCTCTGGTCATACCTCAAAAGATTCTAGACTATGAGAAATCGAATCCCCGAGGTCGTGGAGGCAGCAGTGATCGAGGACTTCTACCGGGGATCCAATGACTCAGCCTTCATCCGAACCATACTACAGAAGGCGCCAACCACTTCTGAGCAACTATTTCGGGAAGTCAATCTCTACATCACCGCCGACGAACGAGCTCAAGACCTCATCGGGGGAGCAAAACCCGCGACAGCAGCACCGCGACGTGACGCGAACCAGCAGCCCGACAAACGCTGGGAGAAGAGGCCTCGTGAAGAGGTCCACGCCGCCGGACCGCCCACCTCTCGTGCCCGAGGAGGACCTCGCGGAGGCGAACGCACGCTGGATGACATCCTCGACGCCTAGTGCCCGTACCACAAGGACATGCGCCACACCCTCCAGAACTGCAGAGACTTCAAGCATTCCGTGGGGAACGGCTGACCTATCCAACCTCTACCTCCTCCCCCACCACGAGGAGGACCTGGAGAACCTCGACAACCCCAGCAGCAGGAGGAGGCAGGAGGTGGAGCCTTCCCGCGCGTTGATAGGGAAGTCAACATTATCTTCGGTGGACACGGGTCGCAAGAAAGCAAGAGACAACAAAAGCTCAACGATCATCAGATACTGGTGGCAGCTACCGGTCCTCCCGCCCCGTACCGTTGGTCTGAGCACCCGATCACCTTCACTCGGGCAGATCAGTGGCTCAACTTTGACCACCCAGGCAAGTACCCGCTCCTCGTCGATCCGGTGATCCGAGAGAGCAGGGTAAAGAAGGTGTTAGTAGACGGGGGGAGCAGCATCAACGTCACCTTCCCCCGGACGCTCCAAGGCTTAAGAGTTCCCCTCAAAGAACTCCATGAGTCGGACACACCCTTCTTCGGCATCGTGCCGTCTGAAGGAGAATATCCGCTGGGCCACATCTACATGCCGGTCACCTTCGGAACTCCGGAGAACTACAGGACCGAGTTCCTGAGGTTTGAGGTGGCAAATTTCGACTGCGGATACAATGCCATCATCGGGAGGCCTGGATTGGCGAAGTTCATGGCCGTTCCACATTATACATATATGATATTGAAGATGCCAGGACCACAAGGGATCATAACTGTGCGCGCTGACTTCCAAGGCGCCGCAGATTGTTTCCGAGTGGCCATTCAGGCGGCCCTCACCACCAAGCCATCCGCAACTTCTTCTGCGCAGGCGAACTCAAAGCCTGAGGAGGACCTCATGATACCTGTGAATGAAGCTCAAGCCGTGACCTCTATGCGGCCGACCGAAGAAACCAAAAGGATCAACCTCGGGTTCACTGATGAACGCAAGACCGCCATCATCAGCTCTAGCCTGGATGACAAATAGGAAGGCGTGCTCGTCCAGTTTCTGCAAGACAACCGAGACGTGTTCGCATGGCAACCTGCGGATATGCTGGGAGTCCCGAGAGAACTGGCCGAGCACAAATTGAAGGTCTACCCCTAGGCGAGGCCGATCCGACAAAAATTACGTCATTTCACGCCCGACAAGAGAGAAGCAATCCGTGCCGAGCTAGCTCGCTTGGTTGCGGCCGGATTCATTAGAGAAGTGTTACATCCGGAGTGGTTAGCTAATCCTGTTCTTGTACTCAAAAAGAATAAAGTGGATTGGCGCATGTGCATCGACTATACGGATCTCAACAAACACTGTCCGAAGGATCCCTTCGGACTTCCTAGGATCGACCAGGTGGTGGACTCGACCGCCGGGTGTTCTATGTTGTCTTTCCTGGATTGCTACTCCGGGTATCACCAGATTAGCTTGGCGAAAGAGGACGAAGAAAAAACAGCATTCATCACCCCGTTCAGAGCTTTCTGCTATACCTCCATGTCGTTCGGCCTCAAAAACGCTAGAGCGACTTATCAGAGAGCTATCCAGACATGCTTAGCCGACCACTGGGGCAAGCGTGTGGAAGCTTATGTGGATGATGTGGTGATCAAGACGGAGAATTCAGAAAACTTCATTGAAGATTTACAACTGGTCTTCAACAGTCTACGGCGATATTGATGGAAGCTTAATCCTGAAAAATGTGTTTTCGGAGTACCAGCAGGAAAGTTGCTCGGGTTTATTGTCAGCCACCAGGGAATTGAAGCAAATCCAGAAAAGATCGAGGCTATCATGAGGATGGAAGCACCTCGATCGCAGAAGAAAGTACAAAGACTTACCGGATGCATGGCAGCTCTAAGCAGATTCATATCACGGCTGGGAGAAAAAGGCTTACCATTCTATACGTTGCTCAAGAAGGTGGACAAATTCCAATGGACTTCAGAAGCACAGGAAGCTTTAGATGCGCTGAAAAAATTCTTGACGACACCACCAGTGCTAAAACCGCCGCGCCGAGCCACGCCGACTCAACCAGCTGAAGATCTGCTATTATACATCTCTTGCACGACTCACGTGGTAAGCACCGCGTTGGTAGTCGAGCGAGCTGAAGAGGGACATGCGTACCCAGTACAACATCCTGTCTATTTCATCAGTGAAGTTCTGGGTCCCTCAAAGAAAAAATACCCTCAAGTTCAGAAGTTGTTATATGCAGTACTTCTAACTGCGCGCAAGCTCCGTCACTACTTCGACGACCACAAAGTCATAGTAGTCACCGGATTTCTGATAGGAGATATCCTTCACAATAAAGAAGCCATCGGAAGAATAGCCAAGTGGGCCTGTGAACTGGGATCTCATGACATTGAATTTCGACCTTGCACTGCTATCAAAACTCAAGCACTGGTTGACTTCGTATCAGAGTGGACCGAGCAACAGGTGCCGAATAACCCAGAAACCGCGAAAGTATGACGAATGTATTTTGATGGCTCGTTGAAGCTGCAGGGAGCAGGAGCAGGGATTCTCTTTATTGCACCCGGAGGTGAACAACTCAAATATGCTCTCCAATTGTTATTTCCAACATCCAACAATGCAGAAGAATACGAAGCTCTAATTCATGGACTAAATATTGCCATATCACTGGGTATCAAGAGACTGATGGTATACGAAGATTCTCTAGTGGTGATAAGTCAGATAAATAAAGAATGGGATTGCTCGAATGATTCCATGGGAAAGTACTGCACTGCTGTCCGGAAACTCGAAGACAAATTTGAAGGTCTGGAATTTCATCATGTGGAGAGAGATCGCAACACGACAGTTGATATATTGTCCAAGCTAGGATCCAGTCGGACTCAGGTCCCGCCTGGAGTTTTTGTTCAAGAAATACTGCATCCGAGCATTTCACTAGATCGGTCGGAGGAATGCAGTGCTCTGAGCCAACCAGAGTCAAATTCTGATGACTGGAGGGAACCGATCATCAAGTACATAAAAATGAGGAGGAACCAGATGACAAAAATGAAGTAGAACGAGTTGCAAGGCAGTCAGCTCATTATACTCTCATTGGGGAAACACTATACAGAAGGGGCGCATCAGGAGTCCTCATGAAATGCATTCTCTCAGCCACCGGAAAGCAACTGCTAGAAGAGGTTCACGCCGGACAATGCGGGATACACGCAGCATCCAGGACCCTAGTTGGAAAGGTCTTCAGGTCGGGTTTCTACTGGCCAACAGCAAAGAGTGATGCAGCCGAGTTAGTCCAGAGGTGCGAAGCCTGCCAGTACTTGTCAAAACAACAACATCTACCAGCACAGAAACTGCAAACCATACCCGTAACTTGGCTGTTCGCATGCTTGGGATTGGATATGATTGGACCTTTCAAGAAAGCTCAAGGAGGATACACTCATGTACTGGTTGCTATCGACTAATTCACTAAATGGATAGAGTTCAAACCCATTTCTTCTCTAACTTCAGCCAAGGCAGTAGAATTCATACAAGACATAATATTGAGGTTTGGAATACAAAATAGCATCACAACCGACCTGGGATCCAACACAAGTTCAGAGTTCTACGATTTCTGCGAGCAAAAGAGCATTCAGATCAAATATGCCTCGGTGCCGCACCCAAGAGCCAACAGGCAGGTAGAAAGAGCCAACGGGATGATATTGGAAGCACTCAGAAAGAAAGTCTTCGACAAGAATGAAAAATTCGCAGGAAAGTGGATCAGAGAGCTACCGTATGTTGTTTGGAGCCTGAGAACTCAACCTAGTCGAGCCTTGCATGGAAACACACCTTTCTTTATGGTCTATGGTTCAGAAGCAGTGCTACCTGCTGATCTCAAGTATGGGGCGCCAAGGTTAATCTTTGAAAACATACCAGAGGCTGAGGCTACTAGGCTGGAGGATGTCGACATACTAGAAGAAGAACGATTGAATACGGTTATTCAGTCAGCCCGATATCTGCAAACTCTGAGGCGCTATCATGACAAGGCCGTACGGAATCGATCCTTTGCAGTGGGAGACCTCGTCCTTCGCCGAATTCTAACGGGGGAGGGACGGCACAAACTGTCGCCACTATGGGAAGGACCGTTCATAGTAGCAGAAGTCACTCGGCCTGGATCGTATCGCCTTACTCAAATGGATGGCACGGAAATTGGGAACTCGTGGAACATAGAACATCTCAGGAAGTTTTACCCCTAGCTATATCTCAAAAGCTATCGGGATGACAATGTACTCTGTAAATTGGGAAAGATATCATCAATAAAAAGGCTTCAGAGTCACTCAAATTGTTCGCTGTCAACCTGCATTCTTACTTAACTCAGGGTGACCACTATACCCTACTATCGAAGCAATCAGTTTAAGTCGGCAACGGCTTAAGGCGGTGCAACATGCTCACGTTCGCTTAACTCGGGGTGACCACTATACCCTACTATCGGAGCAATCGGTTTAAGTCGGCAACGGCTTAAGGCGGTGCAACATGCTCACGTTCGCTTAACTCGGGGTGACCACTATACCCTACTATCAGAGCAATCGGTTTAAGTCGGCAATGGCTTAAGGCGGTGCAACATGCTCACGTTCGCTTAACTCGGGGTGACCACTATACCCTACTATCGGAGCAATCGGTTTAAGTCGGCAATGACTTAAGGTGGTGCAACATGCTCACGTTCGCTTAACTCGGGGTGACCACTATACCCTACTATCGGAGCAATCGGTTTAAGTCGGCAACGGCTTAAGGCGATGCAACATGCTCACGCTTACTTAACTCGGGGTGACCACTATACCCTACTAACGGAGCAGTCGGTTTAAGTCGGTAATGACTTAAATTGGCACGATATACTCGCGTCCACTTAATCCAACACGAGCACGTTCGCAATTACTCACCTTGGGGCGACCTCTATGCCCCACGAAATACAAAGAAATTTCAAAACCATCATACTGCATTTACTTCTGATAGATGCAGTTGTATTCTAACAACGAAAAAGCAATAACGGCATTCAGTACTGAAAAATGTTTTCCGATGAAATATCCAAGCACACTAACCACGTATACAAAACATTCAGTGTTTCTATTTGGTAACATTCTTCTCAGGAGCGACCGACGAAGAAGGGCGACTTGAAGAATCTGGAGCGGCATTCACGTCAGCCACTATGTCGTCAGGAACAACCACGCCGGGTCTCCTCATCAGGATCCGCCCCGCACGAATAGCTTTGTCCATAGCTTTGTCGCGCTGAGCCCTCAGAGTAGCAGAAGTCTCTTCAACAGTTTTGACAGCCAACCGAGAAGTTTCTAGCTCTTGGACGTCTGATTTCTTGGAAGCACGCAGATCCTTGATGATGGTATCCTTGTTCGACACCAATTGCCTGAGGTGAATCTTATCATCCAAGGACTCTTGCAACTTATAACGATGATTATCCAAATCTTCCATGGTGAAGCGATGACTCCTCTCCAAGATGGTCAACGAGTTGCTGGCGTCGCGATATAGCTTGTCAAGGTTGTCCCGAGAAGTGGCAAGAGCATGTTTTTCCTCCTGCAGACAAGAACCAGTTTTTCCAACGTCAAGCAAGCACTAAGAACACAACAGACAAAAGCCAAGTAAAACTTAATTCATTGGTCACCTTTTCAGAATCAAGCTGAACATGGAGAGTGGAGATCAGCGTGTTAGCATCATTCAGAGAAGCAGAAACCCGGACCAATTTAGTTTGACTTTGAGAATACTTCTCTTCAAAATCAGAGCACCGCCGAGCCATATCTGTCAAGAAATAATCAAGCAAAGGAGTTCAGCTAAAAAGCAGATTAATCAAGTAAGCCAAAGAAGAAACAAAGGACACTAACCGACATTTGCCATCTCGAAATCAGATACCCGCCGCTGAAGCAGCACTGGATTCCAATGCGTCAGGGCCAGAGCCCTTTCCAGGACAGAGGCACCCTGCGACTTCAGCTGACCAGCCATTTCGTCAACCAATGCCTGACGACAAAAACAGATGAGTGTAAAAAACAATATCACACCGGGGATACAGACAGATCAGGAAATACCAAATTACCTGGAGGTTGAAGAAGAGCGAAGAAAATCCCAAGTCGTGGGAAATCAGGTGATGGCTCGATGAAGGATCACCAACTGGAACAACTCACAATGCGTTAGTGGGGACCAAGTCAGTGTCATCAGCAGAGATCAAAACTCTATCGTCAGGGGCGCCGGCCTCTAAGGCGATTCCCTGACCTGAAGCTTGAGTTGCTACCAGGCAACCAGAATGCGGAGGAGAAGACCCTATGAGAACATCCATGGAAGTATGAGAGGGAGAATCAACTCGGACACCCTCGGGGGTTGGGTCATAGCTCGCGCTACCCATCCGAGCCGGATCATCCCCGGCAACACCCTCGGGGGCTGGGTAAGCGCTAGCGCCATCCTTGAGGGCTGAATCCTCTGTAACAGCCACCTCTAAGGCTGGAGGACCTTCATCCACTTCCATGGGAGCAGAGCAATCCAGGCCAGCATCCTGATCCTTAAGACCGCGATCCAAGGTCGATGAGGCACGGGACACCGCGTGGGATAACTCCAACCCGACATTAGGCGCATCAACACAAATATCCATCATTCCACCATCTACTGGCTCTGACAATAGATCTTCTGGGACCATGTCTTCAAGAGTCTGATCAAAATTCGCCAGAGATAACTCTTGCAGACCAACAAGGGCAGACAAAGCTGGAGAAGGAACACCACTACTTTTCCCACTAGCTATGTAGCGCCGACTGTTCTTCCGAACTAGAGGGACTTCATCCTCCTCTTCCTCATCTTCATCAGCAATGCGGACGTTACACCCATTGGGGTCAGCTCTGGACGTATCACACTCATTGGGATCAGCATCATCTAGGTCACACCCATTGGGTTCAGCATCAGTCGGGTTACACCCATTGGGATCAGCATCAGTCAGGTTACACCCATTGGGATCAGCATCAGTCAGGTCACACCCATTGGGATCAGCTTCAGCAAAAACTAGCACTGGCACTTCCTCAGTAGCAGGAACAGAAGGACCAGCATCCTGATCCAAGCATGACACTCGGTGAAGACGTCTCTTTTTCTTCTTCTTCTTCCCCTCAGCAGGAGAAGTTGGTCGAGTGGCTCGGCGAGGACGCTTCGGACGAACACTATCAGACTCCTGAATATCCAAAGCTTTGCTAGCCTCTGTGATGGGCGCTACAGCCAGTGTTTCAGCAGGAGCTGCATCAGAGGAATCTTCAGCCAACATATCCAGCATGGCACTTATCTCTGCATCACTAGGATTCAAAGGTATCTCAAAATGAACCTGCCTCTCGTCATCAGGGATTTCACCAAGTGAGGCAACCAAAGCACTAACTTCTTCAGGAGAGGGTCGCACTCTAAGGCCCAAACCGCTATCACCAGCAGGAGGATTTGACACAAAACTAGTAAAGGCCTTGGAAGGAGGCAGATTCCAGGCTGAGTATGCAACAGGAGCACTGATGTTTGACACCTTGCCTGGGAGTATCATCTCGAGCTGGCTGACCAAATCCATAGCAGGAATTCTTCTATTGGTAACCCGGGTCGGATCAGCAAGGCCTCGATACAGATAGGCCGGGTACACTCTATCTTTTAGTGGCTGAATGTTCTTGAAAATGAAATCAGCGACCACAGCTTCTGCAGTCAGACCCCTCTCTTTCAACAACCCAACCTCAGCAAGTAGAGCCCCTGCCTCAGCTACCTCCAGGTCTGTGGGGGATTCAGTCCAGCTTGGAGTGCAAACATCTGGCTGTCTCCCTGATCGTGGGGGGAGGGAATTCCCATGATTCTCCACAATAAACCATTCCAGGCGCCATCCTTTGATGCTGTCCTTGAGCGAGATATCGAGATACTCGGTTTTCCTCCCGTGGCGCATCTCCAAACTCGCACCCCCATAAGCTGATGCTGTCCCCCGGCCATTCCAGGCCGACAGTGGTACAAGTACTTCCATAGGCCAAAGTGTGGCAGAATACCAAGGAAAGCTTCGCACAGGTGAACAAAAACGGAAACTTGCAGAATGGAATTAGGATTCAGATGGGTCAGATTCAAGTGATAGAAATCAAGGAGACCGCGGAAAAAAGGAGAAATGGGAAGAGCAAGGCCGCGGATGGGAAAAGGAACGTAAATGACGGATTCGTGGGTGTCTTCTGTCGGAACAGTGACTCCACGACAGATCCGCCAAGAACAGAGCTCCTTCGGAGGAAGAACTCCAATGGATACGAGATGGAAAAGGTCAGATTTAGAGACGACAGACATGTGGTTACCTGCGAAAGGCAACTAACTGTTGGGATTGATAGGAGGAATGATTGCGATGGACGAACTCTGGGCTTTCCGCTTGGGCGCCATCTCAACCTTGCTGGCGAACAGAGCGGAGGCAGTATTGCAAGAGATCAGAGAAGGCCTGGATGCAGAAAAGCAGAACTAGGGCATAGAATGCAGGGGTGTGCGATAGTGCAGTACATATGGGGTTTTCCCGGGCCAGACACCAATTCTAAAAAGCGCCCAGTCATCACCCAGCCGTTATTTCTAAAACGCTGGCGTGACATGTCATCGCCCAGCTGTTATTTCTAAAACGCCGGCATGGCATGTCTTCACTCGGCCACTATTTACAAAGCGGCCGACGCGGCCCGTTATCACTCAGCTGTTACTTCTAAAACGCCGACGTCGCCAGCAATCACTCGGCTGTTATTCCTAAAGCGGTGACGTGGCTCCAAAGGATTCGGCTGTTACCTCTAAAACGCCGACATCACTAGTAACCGCTCGGTCGTTATCTCTAAAACATCGACACCGCCCGTTATAGCTTGGCTATCACTTCTAAAGGTGCCAACATCGCCAATAATAAATCAGCCGCTACCACCAAAGCGTTGACATCACGAAGAAGGCAGTCTGAAGCAAGATTTGACGATTCTAAGCCACAACTCAAAGCATTACATTCAGAAAGAACATCTGCAATAAGCAATAATACGATCGGCGATTGACGAAAAGGAAAGATGTGCACACATAATGGGCGAAATCATTCTTCATATAAGGGAAGCAACCACCGAACTTACAATCAACTCATTATGAGCTGATATGCCCCCTACTACTACGTTACATTTTGCTACACTATACTACTAACTACTACTACATTATTTCACTAAATATTTCTACTACTAATCTATACTAATAATTAAAACCAGTGGCATCTAGCCACTGGCCTTGTTGCTGCCCTTCCTGTCGTCGCCACTGCCACCCTTGCTGCCGCCGTCACCGTCGCCTTCGCCACCGTCGCCACTACCGTCACCGCCGCCTCCGTCGCCGTCGCTGCCGCTCTCCTCGGACGAGT
>JAOPSE010000037.1:12182008-12301903 GCA_029449295.1 Zea luxurians
GTGGCCTCGGCCCCCGGCAAGCGGCCCTCGGCCCCCGCGACGCGGCCCCCTGCCACAACAGCGTGCGGCCCCTGCCCGTGGCAGTGTGGCGCCCCTGCCCCTCGCGCAGCGCGGCCCCTCGTGGCTCGCCCGACGCTTCCCGTGCGTGCAGCCCCAGCGTACGCGACATTTAAATTTCAGTTTAATTAGTTTTAAATTTAGTTTAATTAATGTGTTGCATCACGCGCTTTGTCGCGCGATGATTTATTTTAATTTCAGATTTATTAGTGTGTTGCGTCGCACGCTTCGTCGCGCGACGATTCATCTTAATTTCAGATTATTTAATGTGTGTCACGCGTCTAGTCGCGTGACATTTCGCTTAAATTCAGTTTAAGTGATGTATGTTGTCGTGTGTTTCGTCGCGCGACGCTTGACGTTATTTTCATAATTAATTCAAGTGTCTCATTGCGCGCTCTGTCGCGTGATGATTCGTTTTATTTTCAATTCAGTCTAAGTGTTGTGTCGCACGCTTCACCGCGCGACGACTCATTTTATTTTCGGTTTAGTTTGTGTATGCCGTCGTGCATTTCGTCGCGCGACGATCCTTTTTAATTTTACTTTGAATGGTTTATAATAATTAAACGTGTGGCGTAACTTTATTCTATGCATAACATTTTTGTCAAATTAATACGATTATGTTTAGACGAGTACTTTAATCTATAATCGCTTAACGTGATCACTCTTCGACCATAGCCTCGACAGTTGCTTTCTCTTTCTCGCTTAGTCGTAAGTGCGAGCCCTGCACCGAGCGTCTACTTATTTATTGTATTTTACTGTCTGGTGTATTGTTCCTTTTATATTGAATTTGTGGAATGTATGTTTGAACTCGTATAGATAACGGTTAGTTGGCGGAGTCCGAAGGAGTTGCAGGTGAAGACCCTGAGCAGCAACTGGTTGGTGAAGGCAAGTGTCCCTTGACCCATCTATGTCCTACTCATTTTATAATTGACTCCCCACATTTACATAATTCATACCTAAGGATTGACTAGCTTTTGTTTATCTTGTCCTTGTTTTACCTATTTGGGTTGGGTTATTTTGGTTTAGCTTTATGCTAGTGTTTCACATTAATCAATGAACATGATGAGATTATTTAGTCTAAGGCAAGTTGTGCCCTTGATCACTTTTCTTTACCTAATCATGTTCCTATTAATCATTGTGACATGCACAGGTTAAATCTGATGGGACCCAATAGGTTTTCCTAGCATTGTTTATCCCACACCTTCCAAATAAAAGAACTATTGGGTAGATTTGCTATTGCTCTACCTAGTTTTCGGAAATTAATGTTATATTATGATCATGTTCTATTTTGTTGTTGTTTTAATTATTGTTCATGATAAGGTCATTATGTTAATAGAACATGGAGAACCACCCGGGAAAACAGTGCTACCACAAGGCTGGTATGGGACGCCCTTAGCTGACTAATTAGGAAAGCTAGTGGAGGACTACCTTACCCGAAAGGGGCAAGGGCGATAGAGGAGCTGCATATAGGGAGGTTCTCGGGTCGATCATGCTGCGATGGCTTTTCGGACGAGGGATTCCTATATTGCCCTTCTTAGAAACCATAGCGTGTTTTGTAAAGCTAGTGGAACTTTGTAAAGGCCTCATAGTGCTACCCAGCCTCGTCTCCTCCGCAGAGATGAATGGGAAGTCGCGATCCCTTGGCAAACTGGTAACACGACTTGTGGGTAAATATGCGCAACCTCTGTAGAGTGTAAAACTGGTATATCACTCGTGCTCACGGTCATGAACAGTTCGCACCCTCACATGATTATTTATGGAACTAACTTAATCTGTCATATCCATTGCATCGCGGGTGTTATTATAAATTGTGATCTCTTATTTAATTGGGTTTGATATCTACTTACACTTAATAACTGCTAATAAAATCTTGACCAACTTTAAAAGCAAAGCTCAGATTTAACCATCTCCTTTGGTAAGCCTTACACTTCACATGAGCTCCCACCTTTGGTGAGTTCATGCACATTATTCCCTATAACTTGTTGAGCGATGAACGTATGTGAGCTCATCCTTGTTGTACTCACATCCCCCCAGGTCAAGAATAGGTACCGTAGGATGAGGACAATGAAGGATGCCGTGATGAGTTTCGTGAGAGATCTACGTCGTTGTCTCCAGTCAAATTTGGTTGCTAGATTGTGTCTTGTGGCAGAACCTCCCAAGTTATTGGGCCCACATGCACCTGTCCTTGTCTCAAAGACCTCAGACAGCTATGCATGTGCACCAGATAACTTAACAGGATCTGTCTGAGTGCCCCAAGGACCCTAGATAAACACTTACAATCAGGACCACAGGATTAAGTAAACACAAATCACACACCAACAATTTGCAGTAGAACCTTATTACCAAATTTTACAAGTTACAAAATTTTACATTATATTTATCGGAGTGATTACAAAAGTATAAGTTTGAAATATATGCTAGCTTAAGTGACCATCCTCAATAAGAAGTATAGAAGAGGTACTTAGACTTATAAGAAGGCCGATCCCACCAGCAATTAACACCATCAACAGCAGCACAAAGCTATAACCTGAAAAACAACAGGGAATAAAAACCCTGAGTACGAATTACTCAGCAAGACTTTACCCCGACTAAAGAAAAGACTCTCAAGGGTATGCTGGCTTGAGGGAGTCAAGGTAAAGCTTGTCAAGAATCAATGACTCTTTTTGCAGAAAAAGCTTACTCTGAGTGGATCCTTAAAAATCCATTTTTACTTGTTAGATTAAGTAAAGTTACCTGCATCTAGAGTTCTATCTATCCTAGTTCAAGCACTTGGCCTATACTAGCCGTCTTTTCATCATCCCTTCTTGTTCACTAGAATGCTATGTGTAGGACAATGACCAAGTCTTCATGTCCAAGAAGTAACGACTATCCGAATCGATTAATACCCAGCTGGGATCTCCAATCACATGACATATGTAGCATTTAACCCTTGCATATGTCAACTCGCCACCGGGGTTCTTAAGACCAGATCAGGTTCACGCCAACCAAGAGCACAGATACACCACCGTCCAGCCTCTTGCCACGAAGGGTACACGCTACTCTCGCCATCTCTCCACTCCCATTACGTGTTTGTTTATTCTGGTATTAGTCTGCCCGAGGCAAAGCTTACCCATGACGAGGCATGTGACCAGTTAAAAGGTCCTCGATCAGCAAGCCTACATCGACACAGTCCTTAATTGACTCAAACGGAGACACTACACCGAGACTACCTTCTCATGCAAGTCAGCCGCCCGGTCTCAACTTTATTCTTTTCAACCCAAAGTTTGGTACCTGGCAGAGGTACATCTTTTCTGATGTTGAAACCCATCACAGCCATGATGGATCCACCATCAAGTTTTATTTTTGAAAACATTCCCATCCACTGTGAAGCATCACTTTGGTTTTAAACAAAACATTTTTGTTTTCTAGAGCAAGGCTAAGCATCATAAAAATCCTTTTATAAAAGGGAATCAAGGAAGGGTAATCAATTTTCCAAGGAAGGAATGCATCAACGGTTTAGCACACAACTCCTATCACCTAATGCATCAAACAAGGTGATAAAGATTTTAAAACACAAGGAGGTGGCAAATGCACCGAGGCTTGCCTGAATAACACTACATTAGTGTTTGTTAGGTGACGTCCACTTGACGATCATTCTTGTCCTAGCACTTGATCAGGCAGGTTCGTCCATCAGCTTCTCTATGTGGAGTAGTCCACCCGTTACGTCATCTTGGGGTCGACTTGGCTCAGGTTCTCTGCCTCACGTGATTAATTAATGTACCTGAATGAAATGCATTATGCACATGAATACATATAGACAGGAATATCACAAATCTAAATAGTGTACGCGATACCGAATTAAACACCTAGCGGCGAGGCGTTGTACAATTTCATATGGAGACACTAGTTATCGACATATGACTAGCGCGATAATCACGCTTCTCTAAATTAAACGAACCTAACGCAAATATCACGAACCACAAACTATACACCTTTAATACAATTAGCCTAAACATAACTTATCAGCTAATTAATTAAATTCTAAACTTATCCCTCGCTTTATAAATTATACCACATCGCTCATAAAGAACTATTTTAATTTTATTTCACACCTCACATATTTACATGTCAACGATTAAGCAAACATTTCAGGTTTGACTACCAAAATAACCTACAAAATTAACGATGACAGCCTTATCGGATAATCGTTTGGAATATTAATTCAATTCTTCACGCTACTAATTCTCCTCACTCCACAACAAAGAACCAATTTAAACCTAATCGACATATGCATCCACCACAACATTATTCACATACTCTACGAACTGTCGATTCGATACGATGCGACTAAACCACCACACATCGCTCTTGCTAAACTATAAGGACCAGCATGACTGCTATGTATATCCAATCCATTAATTTAAACTAATTAGCTAGAGCAACGAATTAGCTCACTAGACTAAGTTGAACTTAGATTTTCGCAAGAACCAAGACGTTCACTAGTTCATGCATCTCGTCGAACACTAGACAGGCGTCATAGCATAGGGGTTGTCCTTACCATACAAACCTTCTGGGATTTCCTCTCCTGGGCGTTCACTGCTGGCGAGAGAGACATGTGACGACGTCATGGATGTGTGAAGTGTGAACGAGCAGCGTGTCGATGAGCCCAATGACGCGCAGGGGCTGTGCTGACATCCAGACGACTCGAAAATGGAGGATGCGGGCACCCGCTCAATGGCGATATAGTGCTCGGCGAGGAGGCCAACAACACATTTTGTTGAGCGGTTGGCGTACAACCAATATGGCACAGGAAAGTCGCGACGTCAGAGTCGATGGCGAGGCAGGGATCCAACAGCACACCGAAGGAGATACACCAGTTGACGAGGTTATGGACAAAGACATGGCCGAGGAGGTACTGTCGGTTGACCCGACAGCAAGCAGGGGTATCAGGGCGCGCGTGTACGAACAACCTTGACAGGACACGGCTAGGCGAGACCACGACACTGGGAAACGGCGGCGACCAAGCAAAAATCCGAGCTGGGCGCCATGGACGCGATAGCAGGGAGGATGTAGGGACCAAGTTCACTAGCGTTGCGGCTGAGCCACGAGCGCGTAGAGGGAGATGGAGCGCGTAGGTAACTCGACAGCGGCAATCCGTGGCGAGCATAGCAGGGAGCCCGGGACGCGCGTGGGAGCTTGCTCGCGGCGCTGGGCGCGAAAGGGAAGCAACTCCGGCTGGTCGCTGTGGAGACGAGCGCGTGCTTGGGAGCAGAGAAGCTGGGCGTGGCGCGTGCGCAGGGAGGAGCGACCGAGCTAGTCATCAGAGAGAGAGCAGCACCGACAGAGGAAGAGGGAGGAGCTTGGGCGCGCCATGGCTGGGAGCTTGGGGGAAAAGCCGCGGCCAGGGAAAAGGTTCCGGCCATGGGTGGAAGCAAGGGACCAGGAGCGAGCAGGAAGCCAAGCGCCGGCCATGGGGAGGACCTCGGCTGGCTGGGCGAACTAGAGCAGACACGCGTCAGAGAGAGAGTAGAGGAGCAGGGGGTTCGCGACACGAGCAGGGAGGGATTCAGGGGAGTCGACGAGCTAGAGCTTGCAGCTGTGGGAAGGTTGAAGATAAAGTCGATGCCAGGAAAATCTGCGCACGGGCGGCTGGTGGAGAAATATCCATGTGCTTGAGCGGCGGGGGGGGGGGGGGGGGGGGGGGGGGGGGAGGGAGGGAAATTTGGGAGGGGCCGGCGGGATAGGGAAGAAGGACGGCTGGGAGATTTTTCCTTTGCCTTTTTTAAAGAGATCACAGATATTTCGGATCAGGATTTTTACTGATAATTAAAGAGTAGACGCGTAATACGACAACTGACTACACACTCTATTTTCTGAATCACGAAACGGAAAATCCAAGATTCATGATTCTGACTACATTTCGTTTAGATAGTTTTTGAGACTATTGGGCAACACGTAGATGGACTGTATATCGGATACATTATTTGAGAAAACAATGGTTTAGTCGATCTCAGATAAAAATTTATCCACCATGAAAACACAGTTGATTTTAGTACCTTACAGAGTGTGCTGAAGAATAAATTGAACCATAACCTCATGCAAGATTTTGCGTGATTCGTATTATTTTACCCCAAACATTTTAGTCATCGAGTTCAAGTTAATTTGCCCGGGATAAAAATCATCTGATTGGGTCGAGCTTCCGAATTCGTATTCGTGCGAGCGATGAATTTTAAATAATCATCGAATGCAGCGATTTTCGGAACAACGATATTTCGAACATCACAAAAATTTAGGACGAGCCCGGATAGATAAAAATGATGTCGAACTCACGACAGACGAAACAGATGTGATATTAAAATCGCGATAGGCAAAGATGATTAAAATTTAACATCCGTTTTATCCACTGATATTATGTGCTTAACTCCATACTCATTGTCGAGCAGACGATAAACATCTGGGGTGTTACAGCCCTCCCCCTTAAAAGAATCTCGTCCCAAGATTCGGAGCGAAAGACTTTTAAGAGTAGAGAAGCATGTAATCCTGTCCATATCAGCGATAATCATAAGACAGCTCCAGGCAAATGTGTGTGTCTCAGGATGTTGTTTCTCTAGTGGACATAACATGTATCGCCTTAGGCTAATTTAGAGATGTCCACCAATAGAGACGATGCCTGCCTGAGGAACACATAAGGTTCCATGTGTGCAATTTGCTTTTCTGATGACACTGTACTATCTTAGTCCGTTGAGCGAGCGGTAGATATACGACTTTACCCAAACAGAACTAGATGCAACCTCTTGGATAAAACACATAGAAAGAGGTTTACCAACAAGTGGTCACAGTAAGTTCATAGCACACGAGACGGATGTGAAGGTCGAATAACATCACAGTTGACCCGTGGATACCCCGAAAATCCAAGTTCAAAAAAATGATAGAGACTCGAAAATATCAATGAAGAGATCTGTTGATGTTGACTTCGTAACCAATCCATTTTATCAAGCACTAACCATGGCTCGACTTGATCACACATGCTGGAAAAGCACACGTGAGGCGATCGAGACATGACTAGAGCAATGATTAGGTGGTTACTGGCCGACTTAATCTCGATTCTTATAAACACTTCCTTATGAGGGGTTGTACAAAAGTGAGTTTAGACAACTCGACAAAACGATCTCTAAACTCAACTTTTGTTCACTGGGCAGTTACAAGTTAGTAAAACTAACTTGTTGAACTACTTTTGACATTGAGCAAGTCCTCTCAGTACCATCGGTAAGCCAAGGGTTGAGAGTTCACTTTTGTTAACACAAGATCATGTATTTGGGTAGAAATCCATTTGGTCAGATTGTTCATCCGTTTCTCCATGTGAGATGAACCGACTTGGTTCGGGAATACATGGATTAAATAAGAAAGCGAATGAACAAACTCCTGCATCTCAGCAGCAGGGAAAGTCAATCTCCATTTTGGGAGCTAATTAGCTATTTTCCAACACTAAAAAGCTCAAAGGCTTCACCTTTACAAGAAAGGATGTAAAGGGAACTTGTGTGAGTAGTGACTACCAAGATCAAAAGAAAAGAGACCACATATGGGAAGTGGTATGCCTGTTTGATCCAACAGAGATGATATATGTTGCTTGATCATTTGACAAACGACATAGAAATTGTTTCAAGGAAGGAGTCCATGGAAGATAGCATATTAGTGTAGTTCCATAATGAATCATAGCCAGAGACTTCGATACCGACATGCGCCAAGCAGCAAAATCCTGTGTGCGCATTCACAGGAGGCTCTCAGTTTCGCCACGGTATCGTAAGTCCTTAACCATGACACCATTACAAAACTGGCACCAATAATGAATCTCACATGGTAAGAACAATCTGTGTAGAGATAACATATTGATATAATCTCATAATGGATTATGACTACTAACGGTGATACCAGCGCGTGCCAAGTAGCGCAACCATGTGCTGATCACCCACAGGAGGCCCTCGGTTTCAGCGTGGTGCCACCGGTTTTAGTCATAACACCATTACCAGACGTAACCAATAAGAAATCTCGCACCACACAACTGGATTGAGCAAGGGTGACAATATACAAGAGATACTCCACCTGTAAGAATGGTTACAAGTAGAGAGCCAAATAGATCATGGGCCCGATGAAATGAACAAGACATGACCATAACCTAAATTTAATGAAAGGAGTACGATGGGAGACCGTTAATTCAGCCCCAAGCATATTTCTATGCCCATCGCAACAATTACAAGGTCAAGGATTAAGTTGGTATGCCTTCGATAGATATGGGGAAACCAAAGGCATCAAACTCAAGAAAAGGATCAGACATGTCTTTCCTGAGTTGGGTTGATGAAGCGACAAGATGATCCTCAAAAAGAGGCAAAATAGAATTGGAATAACAACTTGCATCAACCGAAACAAGGCGAAGCTGAGGAGGAAAACATGACCATGGAAGAGTCACGTATTAACAACAAGAACACGTACTCGAGATCCTTATTTTAAATCTGCTTGCATTTTATGTCCGACGAACAGATTTTCTAAGCATTCATTTGCATGGGCTTGGTCATAGAGTGATAGCAGAAAATTCAATTTTGGGTCATGGTTCACCAACTAAGAACATGACCTAATTTTTGGTTTAGGCACACAGGTCACCAACCTTCTATCAGCACATCAAGTACAAGGGCAAACACACATAACACCTAAATAGATTACCTAAAGAATGGAGGACAGCTATTTCATCAAAGTTTCATAATACAACATTACACCACATTATCTACAATCACCGGTTATTAGAATAAATGTGAGAGAACCACTTTGAGTATATAGGTGACAAACATAATGCAACAATCCGGATGCATGCCCGTCTTATTCGTCCTCACAAGTTCTGCCAACATAATGTGGCGATAGCATTCTATCTCGGAGGCATACTTACGACTCTCTCGATATTTTGCTAGTCGTGAGCTACACATACATTTTTGAGGTTAGTGTACCTGCAGAAAATTCCATCACAGCCCAATTTCCCATGATACAGTTCACACATGACAGTTTATCACAGTTTATACTCCATATATTGCTATATGGAGGCCAACTCATCATTAAGCGCTGAGGCTCGCATAGGCGCCATTGCCACACTTTAACCATGGGGCAACTCATTGTGGTAACTCACCTTCTTACCTGAGTGTAGGTGCGTCGTTGCAAGTACATTACACTTCATAGTATTCCCATGTCTGTATACCCATACACATCCATGGGGTACTGAATTCCTGGAAAAGTAAATACTCCACATTGCAGCCTTCATATATACATATGTGGAACATGTATATAATCAAGCGCTTTTCATACTATTCCCTAGACCGACGGTTGTTCGGTCATGCTCTCACATCTCACCTTACCTGAGCATCGATCCATTCAAACTGAATGGCCTAAAAATAACAATACACATGTATGCAATACCCCCGGTTGTGGGTTAGTGGTTTTTAACTAAGCCACCTGATAGTCCTTAGTTTAGGGCTTAACAGAGAATATCGCTAGCATTATAGTTTTTCAAATCTGTTTTTCAAAACCAAACAATTTGTTTAGTTGAAAATAGGTTTTCTAAAACCAAAACTTTGTTTTTTAAAATACATATGTGACCGTATTATACTTAATCTTGCTCCGATACCAGATGTGGCAGAACGTCCCAAGTTATTGGGCCCACATGCACCTGTCCTTGTCTCAAAGACCTCAGACGGCTATGCATGTGCACCAGATAACTTAACAGGATCTGTCCGAGCGCCCCAAGGACCCCGGATAAACCACTTACAACCAGGACCGCAAGATTAAGTAAACACAAATCACACACCAACAATTTGCAGCGGAAATCTTATTACCAAATTTTACAAGTTACAAAATTTTTACATTATATTTATCGGAGTGATTACAAAAGTATAAGTTTGAAATATATGCTAGCTCAAGTGACCATCCTCAATAAGAAGTATAGAAGAGTTACTTAGACTTATAAGAAGGCCGAGCCCACTAGCATTTAACACCATCAACAGCAACACAAAGCTATAACCTCAAAATCAATAGGGAATAAAACCCTGAGTACGAAATTACTCAGCAAGACTTACCCGACTAAAGAAAAGACTCTCAAGGGTATGCTAGCTAGAAGGAGTCAAGGTAAAGCTTGTCAAGAATCAATGACTCTTTTTGCAGAAAAGCTTACTATGAGTGGATCCTTAAAAATCCATTTTTACTTGTCAGATTAAATAAAGTTACCTACATCTAGAGTTCTTTATATCCTAGTTCAAGCACTTGGCCTATACTAGCAGTCTTTTCATCATCCCTTCTTGTTCACTGGAATGCTATGTGTAGGGAAGTGACCAAGTCTTCATGTCTGAGAAGTAACGGCTATCCGAATCGATTAATACCTAGCAGGGGATCTCCAATCACACGACATATGTATCACTTAACCCTTGCATATGTCAACTCGCCACCGGGGTTCTTAAGACCAGATCAGGTTCACACCAACCGAGAGCTCAAATACACCACCGTCCAGCCTCTTGCCACGGAGGGTACACGCTACTCTCGCCATCTCTCCACTCCCATTACGTGTTGTCTTATTCTGGTATTAGTCTGCCCGAGGCAAAGCTTACCCATGACGAGGCATGTGACCAGTTAAAAGGTCCTCGATCGGCAAGCCTACATCGACACGGTCCTTAATTGACTCAGACGGAGACACTACACCGAGGCTCCCTTCTCGTGCAAGTCAGCCGCCTAGTCTCAGCTTTATTCTTTTCAACCCAAAGCTTGGTACCTAGCAGAGGTACATCTTTTCCGATGTTGAACTCATCACGGCCATGATGGATCCACCATCAAGTTTTATTTTTGAAAACATTCCCATCCACTGTGAAGCATCACTTTGGTTTTAAAACAAATTTTTTTGTTTTTCTAGAGCAAGGCTAAGCATCATAAAAATCCTTTTTATAGAAGGGAATCAAGGAAGGGTAATCAATTTTCTAAGGAAGGAAATGCATCAACGGTTTAGCACACAACTCCTATCACCTAATGCATCAAACAAGGTGATAAAGATTTTAAAACACAAGGAAGTGGCAAATGCACCGGGGCTTTCCTGAATAACACTACGTTAGTGTTTGTTAGGTGATGTCTACTTGACGATCATTCTTGTCCTAGCACTTGATCAGGCAAGTTCGTCCATCAGCTTCTCTATGCGGAGTAGTCCACCCATTACATCATCTTGGGGTCGACTTGGCTCAGGTTCTCTGCCTCACGTGATTAATTAACATACCTGAATGAAATGCATTATGCACATGAATGCATATAGACAGGAATATCACAAACCTAAATAGTGCTACGCGATAGCGAATTAAACACCTAGCGGCGAGGCGTTGTACGATTTCATACGGAGACACTAGCTATCGACGTACGACTAAGCGCGATAATCACGCTTATCTAAATTAAACGAACCTAACGCAAATATCACGAACCACAAACTATACACCTTTAATACAATTAGCCTAAACACAACTTATCAGCTAATTAATTAAATTCTAAACTTATTCCTCGCTTTATAAATTATACCACATCGCTCACAAAGAACTATTTTAATTTTATTTCACACCTCACATATTTTACATGTCAACGATTAAGCAAACATTTCAGGTTTGACTACCAAAATATCCTACAAAATTAACGATGACAGCCTTATCAGATAATCGTTTGGAATATTAATTCAATTCTTCACATTACTAATTCTCCTCACTCCACAACAAAGAACCAATTTAAACCTAATCGACATATGCATCCACCACAACATTATTCACATACTCTACGAACTGTCGATTCGATACGATGTGACTAAACCACCACACATCGCTCTTGCTAAACTATAAGGACCAGCGTGACTGCTATGTATATCCGATCCATTAATTTAAAACTAATTAGCTAGAGCAACGAATTAGCTCACTAGACTATGTTGAACTTAGATTTTCGCAAGAACCAAGACGTTCACTAGTTCATGCATCTCGTCGAACACTAAACAGGCGTCACAGCATAGGGGTTGTCCTTACCATACAAACCTTCTGGGATTTCCTCTCCTGGGCGTTCACTGCTGGTGAGGAGACATGTGACGACGTCGCGGATGTGTGAAGTGTGAACGAGTAGCGTGCCGATGAGCCCGACGATGCAGAGGGGCTGTGCTGACATCCAGACGACGCGAAAATGGAGGATGCGGGCACCCGCGCAATGGCGATAACAGTGCTCGGCGAGGAGGCCAACAACACATTTTGTTGAGCGGTTGGCGTACATCCAATACGGCACAGGAAAGTCGCAACGTCAGAGTCGATGGCGAGGCAGGGATCCAACAGCACACCGAAGGAGATACACCAGTTGACGAGGTTATGGACAAAGACATGGCCAGGGAGCTGCTGACGGTCGGCCTGACAGCAAGCAGGGGTATCAGGACGCGTGTGTACGAACAACCTTGACAGGACATGGCCGGGCGAGACCACGACACTGGGAAACGGCGGTGACCAAGCAAAAATCCGAGCTGGGTGCCATGGATGCGACAACAGGGAGGATGCAGGGACCAAGTTCACTGGCGTTGCTGCTGAGCCACGAGCGCGTGGAGGGAGATGGAGCGCGCAGGGAACTCGATAGCGGCATCCGTGGCGAGAGTAGCAGGGAGCCAGGGACACGCGTGGGAGCTTGCTCGCGACGCTGGGCGTGGAAGGGAAGCAGCTTCGGCTGGTCGTTGTGGAGACGAGCGCGCGCTCGGGAGCAGAGAAGCTAGGCGCGGCACATGCGCAGGGAGGAGCGGCCGAGCTGGGCATCAGAGAGAGAGCAGCGTCGGTAGAGGAAGAGGGAGGAGCTTGAGCGCGCCATGGCTGGGAGCTTGGGGGAAAAGCCGTGGCCAGGGAAAAGGTTCTAACCATGGGGGGGAGCAAGGGACCAGGAGCGAGCAGGAAGCCAAGCGCCGGCCATGGGGAGGACCTCGGCTGGCTAGGCAAGCTGGAGCAGACACGCGTCAGAGAGAGAGCAGAGGGAGCAGGGAAGGGAATCAGGGGAGTCGACGAGCTAGAGCTTGTAGCTGTGGGAAGGTTGAAGATAAAGTCGACGCTAGGAAAATCTGCGCACAGCGGCTGGTGGAGAAATATCTAAGCGCTTGAGCGACGGGGGGGGGGGGGGAATCTGGGAGGGGGCGGCAGGATAGGGAAGAAGGACGGCTGAGAGATTTTTCCTTTTCCTTTTTTTAAAGAGTTCACAGATATTTTGGATCGGGATTTTTAGTGATGATTAAAGAGTCGACGCGTAATACGGCAACCAGCTACACACTCTATTTTTCGAATCACGAAATGGAAAATCCGAGGTTTAAGATTCTGACTACATTTCGTTTAGATAGTTTTCGAGACTGTTGGGCAACACGTAGATGGACTGGATATCAGATACATTATTTGAGACAACACTAGTTTAGTCGATCTCAGATAAAAATTTATCTGCCATCAAAACACAGTTGATTTTAGTATCTTACAAAGTGTGCTGAAGAATAAATTGAATCATAACCTCGTGCAAGACTTCACGCGATTCGAATTATTTTACCCCGAACATTTTAGTCATCTAGTTCAAGTTAATTTGCCCGGGATAAAAATCATCCGAGTGGGTCAGGCTTCCGAATTCGTATTCGCGCAAGCGATGAATTTTAAATAATCATTGAACACACTAATTTTCGGAACAACGATGTTCCGAACATCACGAAAATTTAGGACGAGCCCGGATAGATAAAAATGATGTCGAACTCACGACAGACGAAACAGATGCGATATTAAAATCACGATAGGCGAAGATGATTAAAATTTAACATCCGTTTTATCCACTGATATTACGTGCTTAACTCCATACTCGTTGTCGAGCAGATGATAAACACCTGGGGTGTTACAGTCTTCGTATGATGTAACTATTTAACTATTTTGTACAGAACTCCATTATATATTAAAGATATGACATTTGTTTCTGTACCATGAGTCATCATATATGTGAGACTTGATCCTATCACACATTTGATTATTCGTGCCCAGGTTTGGTGCCCCTAAAACCCCAGTGTGACAGGAATCTACACAGCATGTGGACCAATGTGTTTGCGAGTGTTTATGTTTGTAGTTCATAGGATGCAAAGAGGATTGGACTAAGGCAATGAGGATGCAACACCTTAAAAGAAGACACAAAAAGAAGTAGAGAAGTCCAAGACTCAAGAACAAAAGCAGCTCAAAAGAATCAGTGAAGATCCAAGAAAAGGGTGGTCAGCCAGCGCCTGGTGGCGCACCAGACATTGAACAGTAGCTGTCTGGTGTGCATCGGACTATCCGGTGGGACAACCGAACAGTCTGCGCAGAGAGGCCCACAACGGGCGCTCTCGGGCTGTGGCACCAGACTGTCCGGTGTGCACCAAACAGTCTAGCAACAGTCGGATCCAAAGGTCGACTGCCGTAGACCTCAACGGTCAGCTGACGTGGCCAGGGCACTGGAATGTCCGAAGTGCATCGAATAGTCTAGATAGCGATCGGATCCAACGGTCGACTGCTACAGACCCTGACGGTCGGCTAACGTGGCAGGCACCGGACACTGTCCAGTGTGCTCGTTGACAGAAAGCTGCTGCTTTCTGTCCAACGGCTAGAAATAGGGTTGGGGCCTATAAATACCACCCCAACCGGCCATTTCAAGGTGTGGGAGCCCAAGCAACATATCAAGGCATATAGTAGACTTTCACCACCCCAACCACCTCCAATCATTGATCTATCTCATAGACAAGAGTTGGACACATCAAAGCCTCACAAGTGCCACAAAAGAGAGATCAAGCAAGAAAGGGCTACTCGTGTGTGTTTAGCGATAGTGCCTTGTGAGAATCATTGAGAGAAAGTGTGTGCTACCTCTTGTGATCATTTGAGTGTGGAGTTTTGACTCCCATTCATTGTAAATCTAGCAAGAGCCCCTTATCTTTGTGGTTGGCCTTGCGGAGACTTCGGTCTTTTGTTGACAAAGAAGAAGGAACACTCACCGGTCTTTATGACTGTTGGGGGCCTTCGTCTTAAGAAGGTCTTCAAAAACATGATTTAACAATGTTTCTCGAGTATAATATATGAACAGGTGCCTTTGGACTCGGATCAGAACCACACACAATGTGAAAAGCACGAACAATACGAAGGTTGACGCAGTGCCAAAGCTACGCGCAAGGGAGCTTCGGCATGACGCCAGAAAAGGGAACCGACTTAAAAGGGAAAAGGCTATTTAGACCTCGGTGGATTACCTTAGAGTCATTAGCAAATGTAAAGGGCATGGATGTAATTTCACACAGGCTGCGTCTCGTGCCTATAAATAGATGAACAGTACTCCCATACTGCTCACGCTGACTTGTATTCGCTCGCGTGTCACGCTTGGACTTTTGCCTTCTGTCAAGCCGAAGGTATAAATGTAATTTAATATTGTTCACGTTGTTCATGATGATATAATTTAAAGATATTAATGATGTCATATGATTATTAATGTTATTTCCCATGTCTCATATGCTTCTTCTTTCATTAATATATACTGTGATGTCGAAGGTATGTCATTCATGCCCTTCGTCTGAAGATCATTATATCCTAAGGGAGATAATGCTTCGAAGGACGAAGGGTATTAACCATTAACCTTTTTATGTTGCCTTGTTCTTAACTCATAGCATTTGAGAACAAGTCCCCAACAGTGACCTTTGGAGAGAGGGAAAGGGTTGAAAAAGACCCGTCCTTAGTGGACTCCTCAACAGGGATTAGGTTCTTGGTGAACCGAATCTCGGTAAAAAAATCACCCGTGTCACTTGTGTTTATTGCTTGTGATTTGTTTTTCTTCTCCCTCTCTAAGTTTTCTTGCACTATTCTTTGTTGATATTGTGTAGTGTTGCTTCGTATTAAATTCTCATATATAGAAGCAACGCCATGCAAGAAAGAACTTGTGTTATTCCTCTTCTTATCTAAGCCCTCTTGCTGTATTATTCATAGATATTTTAGTTGTGTTGCTTTGTGGTAATTCCACATTCTTTGAAAGCAATACTCTTTGCAAGCAAAGGACTTAGTTTTATACTCCAATAGTTGTTTATCTTGTTCTAACCGCTAATCGAGGGACCAAGTCCGGGTTTAAAGTTATAATTTTCAGGTTTCGCCTATTCACCCCCTCTAGGCGACTTTCACTTGGTATCAGAGCTAGGCACTTCATATTAAGTCTAACAACTTGAAGTGATGGCTCGGAGAAAATCCCAAAATAACAAGACACCTCTGAAGGAGAACAATGAGGTAACTCTTGAGATATTACTTTCCAATTGTTCTAATTATGCTTCATTGTCTACTAGTGTGATAAATACTTTTAGGACCATAGACCCACAATTAGGACAAAATTTAGACAAGTGTATTATACCTTCTAGTTATGATAAGAAAAATGCTTCCGAGGAAGATCGAAGATGTTTACACTTAAATTATCTTGCTTTTGACATCTTAGGTAATTCTCTTAGCAAAGAAGATTATCATGCCTTCATAATTAGATATGATGAAAACTATTCGTGATGCACATGATATTTGGACTAGAATTAAAAATAGATTTGATGAGTCCAAACATGTTAGTTCATATGACGCTTCTACTTCCTTTAGTCCTTGTGAAACTAACCCTTTAAAGGAAGAAGAAGAAAATGAACGTTGGAGACCAAACGCTGAATCCACCTCTCCAAAAGGTTTGTCTTCCCATTTCGATTCCCACATATGTTGTGTGGCTAATGAAAAATGTAGCGGAAGCACAAATGAGGATGAGGAGGTTGAAAAAAGCTTCATGCAACTCTACGCTCATCTAAGCCTAGAAGATAAGGTGGTCATGCTCAAACTTCTAAACAGAGCGAGAGAGCAAAGCGAACCTCTTCACAAGCTAGAAGAAGTCCTCACCACAAAAATCCAAAGCTTGGAAGAGATGACTAAAGAACATGAGGAGCTAGAGTGCTCTCATGTTGATTTGGTCCAAAGGTATGAAACTATTTCAATTGAGCAAGACAACTCCTTATTATGTATCGCTCAATTAGTAAATAGGAATACCTTGCTTAAGGACCAAGTAGACAGGCTAAAAAATGAAAATCTAGCTTTTCAAGATAAACATGATATGCTCCTATGTTCTCATGAAAATCTTATGGATAGTCCTATCATGTTAAATATTGCTCATCAGGTTGTGATAGAAACTTAAAATCTCAACAACCTCACTCATGCACATGTGTTCAAATTGAAACTATATTGCCATGTGCTAATGCTTGTTGCTCGCCAGCAAGCAAATCCCTCTTTGAGCTTGAATTTCTAGGAATATATAATGTTGTATATCAAGAGCTCAAGGAAGAAAATGAGAGGCTAAGAATGAGCTTGACACAACTGAAAAAGAAGTGCATTGCTCAACCTTCTCAAGATAACTGTGATGACATAGTGAAGAAGCTTGAGACAGAAACAGTCGTGGCATGCACAAAATCCCTTGAGGAAAATGTCAAGGACTTGAGGAATGTCAAGAGGAAGAAACAAAATAAGAAAATCAATACCTCTACTAAAAGCCACAACTATGCCTCCATACAAGGTAACATCCAAGGTAATGATCAAGCCACACTTCACACTAAGAAAAATAAGAAGTGTAGTGAATGCGTTGAAAAGGGGCACTTGATTAGGTCATATCCCTATATTAAAGAAAATGGCTTGGTTATTAACAAGGATGATAAAAAATGTTTTAGATGCTCCAAGAAGGGACATATGTTTAAGTCATGTCCCTATGTAAAACAAAAAGGCAAAGTTTTATAAAAGAAAATATTTATTAACCATGTAGCAAGCAAGAGACAAGGAAAGAACAAATCTTCAAAACGTAAAGATCGCCTTTGCTACATATGCCGAAGGAAGGGACATCTATGCAAGGGTTGTCCCATTGGTAACTATTCCGTTCCTAGCTTATCAATTGATTCATATGTAACTAGGCAACCCAAAATTGAACTTGTGCTAGAAAGGTAATGAGTTTACCAAGTGCTAGCACAAAGGACATTTGGGTTCCTAGATCTTTGTTGACTAACCTTGATGGATCCATCAAGAGATGGGTACCAAAATATGCTTGACAAGCTTTGCAGGGGAAAAGAAATGATATGAAGCTTCGGAGGTGCTTGAGCGGGTTAATTCAATTCTTATTAAATCAAGCTATCAATCTTACAATATTTTATATCTCTAAGATTGACCCAAACTTATTTTGAATTATTATATCTAAAACTCATATCATCTTGAGCAAGATATTGATGTTGTAGGGAATACAGGATTATCCTATGTGGAAAATCAAAATCTACAACATGGTGGAAAGCCAAAGGATGGTAACACTTATGTCTTTAAGTGCAAGTATCTTCAATTATCATTTCTCTTGTGTCTTGTGTAATCACATAGAAAAATGAAGCACTTAAGAATGTTGTTAAATTATGTCACCATTCTTTTAAAAAAGTTCCTCTCACATGGTAGATTGTGTATTTAACGTTTCTATACTATGGCACTCCACATGCTTTAAATAGTTATAAGTACCTCATGGCATGTTTTACATTAATTATCCTATTGTTGCCATGTTCTAGACATAGAGAGAAATATTCCAAGTTCTTAAAAAATGAAGTGTCATATAAGGAATTCAAATCCTTAGAACACTTATAAAAGGGAAGTTCTCTCTATGACTAGAATCGTGAGACTAATGCTTTTGTCTAAGTGACTTAAGTAGTCTCACACCAAGAGAATGAGTTTCTCTATGGAATGTGCAATCTAACATAAAAAGAAAATCAATCCAATGATATGTTATGTATTTCTTCTTGCTTAAATTGGATATGATTCTTCTACATTAATCGTTATCCATGTTATGAATTAGATTTGTCGCCATGAAATTGAGAAATTAACTATGCTTGTTTTATGAGTTAAAACTATGCATAACATCATTTATGGGATAATCTAGTTCATGTTATGAAGTTTCCATGTTTTAGTAATCTACATGTCATTCCTTCTAAAAAATGATTACTTGTAACACCCCATCCAATCCCTGGATCGGCGGTACTTACTCCTGGCAGCTCTCTAGGATCATATATTGTCCCCACAGACCAACACGGGTCTTTTGTGCACACTTTGTCCTCACTCATGCGCAACTCATGCACAACCGAGAAAAACTTCCTGGTCGGTCACCCATCCCAAATTGCTCCAAGCCAAGCACGCTTAACTTGGAGGTTCTTTCGAGATAGGCTTTCAAAAAAGAAGATGCACCTTGTTGGTATGTATACTCTATTAATTCTATTAAGGCTTAGGCCAGGACATCACCATCCGAGGGGCTAGGATATCACATTACTAAAAAGGAACTAGTGCTTGTGTTACTAATGACATCTCCCTTGAGCATATTTATGAAAATCTACAAGAGAGTGAGTGCATATTCAATTTATTAAAAGACACAAGCCTCAAGGTTGCTCTTCACCTAAAGGAAGAAAGGTAAAAGCAAAGGTATGGGAACTCATCTCCTTATCAATATCCAATCAATGATAGTTCCCATCAATTGGTATTTCTTCCAAACTATCAAAATCTACCAATGTGAAGGTTAGATTCCTTATTTGACTTAAATCGGCTAAAAGTGCATACAATCTTGCTCACATAAGTGCACTAGTTCATTAGAATCTAACTCATGTCTTTTCTATATCTGTTCTCATATTGATATGCTTCTAAGTTATGTTAATCAATTCTGTGTGAAGAAACATCAATATGAAGAAGTAAATTTCCTATGATTGATTATAAATGTTAAAAGATGCATATTCCTCTTTTCTGACGCTATGCACTAATATTAAGGATTTCACTTCATGTTTGTGTGACTTGTCGAAGCTGATTTGTTTGTATCCCTTATCTCAAGAAATCATCATTTATAAAATACTCCCTTGTGCTGCTAATATCTCTTTTTCAAGTATTTTCAATAAGTTTGAAAGGAAAAAGAGACAACTATAAAGGGAGGACACTCAAATGAAAAGAAGAAGTCAAGGACAACAACACCTACTTAGATAGTAAGATCTTCAAGTTAATCAATGGTGTGGTTGTAAGTATTCTAAACCTTTTTCATTTTGAGAATACCAGGCATAAGCTGATTATTGCAAATTTTATGAGCCTTGATCAAGATGTACAATGCTTTCCCTATTTTTCTTTAAAGGATAGTGCATCCAACCAAGTCATTCAAATACTTGATGCACATCTTTAGGGGTAGCCCATTTCTATATCTTGATTATGTTGAGACTAACACTTTCTCTTAGTAACCTTATGTAGTCTCAAGTATGAGAATAAGTTTCTCATGAAGTATGCTCCTACAACTGTAATGCCTCGAATTTTAGAGTTAAACTTTTCTTTCTCCAGCACTCACCAAATTTGGGCGTTACCTTTCCTCTTTCTTTTTCTTCTCACTACACCTTGTTCTTTTTCAAAAGTCCTAGCGAGATTTAGCTCGATACCTTGTGTAAGCAAACCCTAGAAATATTTTCTTGTGATCGAGTGATTTGTGAAGAGTATTCTTAGAGTGGAAGTTAGAACTAAAAAGGAAAAATGGATAATAGGAAAATAAAAAGAAAATAGAAAAAAAAGAAAAAAACCCTCTCTCTCTCCTTTCAGCCCAACCGCGGCCCACCCCCGTCCTGGGCTGGCCTTGCGGCGTGTAGCCCAGCCGCCCCAATGCCCCCCCGCTCTCCCCGCGCGCGTGCGCGCTGGGCGGTTGCCCAGCCGCCGCCGCCCCATGTGGGGCCCGCCTGTAAGCCCCGAAGCCGTCCCTGTTCATCTCTCCCACGACGCCCGCTTTCTTCTCTCTTGCACGGTTCGCCTCTCTCTCCTCCGAATCGCCCATAGCCGCCCCGGAGCCTCCCCGCCCGTGTCGTCTTCGTCCTCATGGTGAGCTCGCCTCCCTCTCCCTCCTCCCCGATTCCCCCTCCTCCTCCTCTTGCCCCGCGGCAGGCTCGGCGGCCTGCCCACGGCTGCTCATGCGGCCTGCCCACGGCGGCCCGGCACGGCATACCCGGTGCGGCCCGCTCGCTGCTGCCCGGCGCGGCCGGCTCAGCGCGGACTCCTGGCCTGCGCGAGGTCCCTCCCCCGGCTCCGCGCTCGCCCGTCCCCGCCTCGGCGTGCTCGCCCTGGCGCGGCACGACTTGGAGCTTGGCCCGGCGCGCGCGGTGCCTCGGCCCCCGACGTGGCGCATCCCCGGTGTGGCGTCCCTGCGCGTGGCGCGACCCCTCCCCGGCTCACAGCGCGCAGCGCGACGTGCGCACGGCTCGGCCCCCAGCGTGGCTCGTTCGCGGCGCGTCTGCGCAGCCTGCTCGCGATGCGCATGTGCGGTCTGCTCACAGCGCGCGCAGTGTGGCCTGCTCGCGACGGCCCCGGCGCGGCCTGCCCGCTGTGCCCCTAGCCCCGGCGTGTGCGGCCTTGCGTGTGACTAGTGCTTGCGCGGTGCACGCAGCCAGCTCGACCGGCATTGTTCCTATTACATTATTATTATCTACTTTACTTTATTTTCGTCTTGCGAATAGATCACCGGTGGATCACGTAAATGGTTTAGTTCTTTTATATATAGTAAGAATGCCACTTGTATGTTAATAACATTAACCTGACATGTCCTAACGTATGCTTTCACAAGTTATGTAAGTACTTGTTCATTCAATAGTAATTTAATAAAGACTAGCTTATGTGTGGTTAGGTCACCACACGTGTTTTAACTTGTTAGATATAAATGTGTCGCCAAGCTGGAAGTTCTTTCACGTAGCACGTGTGGTCTCACGCGTCGTCGCGGGTCATTCCGCTAACACTAGTTTTGCATGATCGTAAGCGCGAACGTTATGCCTTGTGCGTGTGTAACTGATTTGTTTCCTTATATTGTGTACTGTTCCTTTTCTGATTTAAGATGTGAATGCATGTTTGCACTCGCATAGAGAACGGTCTGGTTAAGGAGTCCGAAGAACTCGCAGGAGAAGCCCCTGAGCAGTAGCTGGTTGGTGGAGGCAAGTGTCCCTTGACCTATCTTTGTCCCATATATTCTATAATTCACTTTCCGCATTTACACAGTTATACCTAAGGATTGACTAGCTTTTGTTATTCATGTCCTTGCTTACCTATTTGGGTTGGATTATTATGGTTTAGCTTTATGCTAGTGCTTAACATTAAACAATGAACATGATGGATTTATCTATGATACGTTGTTTTCCTTCTTATTTATGATGATATACTTGTGGCATTTAAGGGGACTCGAGCGGTTTCTCGAGTGCCTCTCCGTAAGGACCTATTTGTTGGATGACCGCCCGGGAAAACAATGCAACTCTGAGGGTGGAATGGGACGCCCTTAGCTGAATAATTAGAGGAACTGGGATGTAGTTCGCTTCGCCGTCATGCCGTTAATGGGGCTCGGTGTATGCGGCTCGCTCTGTCAAGGTTGATTTGCCCCTTGGGGAGGAGTGCGGTACATTTAGAAAACCTAATGGGCGGCTACAGCCCCCGGGAATCTTTGTAAAGGCTACGTAGTGACACCTGCTAGGTCACCTTGGTAGTGATCAATGGAGAGCATGATCTCCGGGCAGAAAGGGAATCACGGCTTGTGGGTAAAGTGCGCAACCTCTGCAGAGTGTTTGAAAACTGATATATCAGTCGTGCTCGCGGTTATGAGTGGCCAAGGGAGCTCCATTGATTAGTGATACTTGATCAGAGATATTCGGGTTACAGGTGGCAATGAGAATGATGGTTTTGGCATTGACTATGGTAATGGTAAGTGGTATTCTTTCCGTTTGGAAAGGGTATGTTTGGGTTAATAACATGGGTTAATTCTAAAACTTGGCTTTCTCTACTAGTAATAATAATCTGACCAACTAAAAGCAACTGCTTGACTTACCCCAACATAAAGCTAGTCCACTACAGCTAGACAAGAAACTTGTTGAGTATGTTGATGTGTACTCACCCTTGCTCTACACACCAAACCCCCCCCTTCTCCAGATTGTCCGCATTGCAACCACTGCTTAGGAGAAGATGAAACCGTGAAAGGAGACTTCCAGGAGTTCCAAGATTGCTACCTATGAAGGCCGCGTGTATCTATGTTTCATTTTCAAACTTTGATTATTGTTAAAGACTATGTGGATGTCTCAGACATATGATATAATCGACTATTATTACCCTTTTATGTTATTATTTGAGCATTGTGTGATGATGTCCAATTATGTAACTGTTGTGTACGTGATTTGTAGATCCTGGCACGTACATGGTTCGCATTCGGTTTGCCTTCTAAAACCGGGCATGACAACAACTCAATCCAATTTGGTAAAGAAGTATCAGTTTTATCAAAGATTGCAACCTTCATTATTAAAGTAGCATAATTATTGGATTCTCCTGTTATAAGATCATTTGATAAATTGGTGCATATGTTGTTCATTTGATCACATCTGTTATATTTTTTATCATTGAATAGCTTCAATTGATACTTATGTTACTTAGTGCTTCATGTACTATCAATTGTTGTCTCTCATGTATATGCACTATGTCAAAAGGAGAGTTTAGGATAAATTTATGCAACTTGTGATCTACTTGATATGTGATAATAATGATTTGTTTAAAGAAAAGGATCACTAGTTGTAGAATTCTCTCTTGTGCAAAATAATTCTATATATATTGTCTTGAGCATAGGACTTAAGTAACCAAGACTAAGGACAAAGCACAATGAAGAGAACATCTCTATGTAAGGGTACAAGAGGAAGAAAAAGCATGTCTATGCATAACCCTGCTTCACACCTAGTTTAACCTTGTAACGAGGATAAGCTACCTTTGTTCCAAAGGTGGAGGTTCCTTAAGTTTCTTTGAATCCTCAAGGGTAAATGCATCAGATGTTTATAACATGCTTTCTTAAGTGCGTAATCTGTCATGAGCATCACATTTATATTATGACATATTGCACTTCACAATTTCTATGATATAGATATGTTCTCATTGACCTCATTATGTGCATTTGGCATTTAAGGCCACAATATGCATTTCTCTCAAGGCACATACTTAGGGGGAGCAATCTATATTATAGAACTATAATAAAGCTTAATTGACATATCTTTTGATCTTATATATCTCTTTCACTTGGTACCTGCCCTTAGTTCATATTTTTATACCAAAGTTCAATGTGTAGAACTTGCATCCTCAGACCTCACAAGTCCTAAAGTGCATTGATTCATTACTTGTATGCACAAGTTTAGGGAGAGCAATTCTCTACACATTAAATCCTTGAGACTAACCATTCTTCAACAATATGTTATGCTTAGTTTCAATTGAAAGGGAAATGGAGTTTTTAAGCAAAGGGAGCGCTTCCACTTCATATTCGTCTGGTATCAAACACCCTTACTAAAACTCATGTACTTCAATTATATATCTATATTGAAAAGGCCTCAAATTTTCTTCATTTTTGGTGCTTAATACCAAAGGGGGAGAAAGTATTAGGCCAAAGCAAAAGGACTGCACCACCCTATTTTCTGAAAATGTTTTTCCTTCCAAATTGGTATTATTGCATTTGCAAAATTCCTCTTGACAGCTAAGAGGACTAAAACTATTTTATACCAAAGGGGAGAATTTCTTCAGGGTGAGTTTTTTTAAATGGCCAAAGGAAAAGCATTTGAAAAAGGGGGAGAATATTTAAATCTTAGAAATGCTCTTAAAATCTCATTTGTGCACCTTAGGCCATATGCAAATAACTTTGAAAATATTTTATCAAAATATTTGCAAAAACAAGCTAAGTGGTGCAAATGTGGTCTAAAATGTTAACTATATCAAAATACTCATATATACTTAGAACTACTTTCATTTCAGTAGCTTATGAACACTTGACCAATTGCAAACTAGTTACAATTTCATACTTCATATTTGCTTTTGTTTGTGTTGGCATCAATCACCAAAAAGGGGGAGATTGAAAGGGAAATGGCCTTAAACCATTTCTTATATTTTGGTGCTTGATGACCTTCACAACCATTCGAACTAACTAGTTTGCCTAGTCTCTGATTCACAGGTTCATAAGATCAACAGTTTAGTTTCTAAGTCACAATTTCAACCAAATAGGGGTAAAACATGGAATAGATGAACTATCAATAGTTCTACTCTTTGGATAAGTTCTAAATAGCCCGAGGAATCTATTAAACACAGCCTATGGACCAATATGTTTGCCAGTGTTTATATTTGTAGTTCATAGGATGCAAAGAGGACTGGACTAAGGCAATAAGGATGCAACACCTCAAAAGAAGACATAAAAAGAAGCAGAGAAGTCCAAGACTCAAGAACAAAAGAAGCCCAAAAGAATCAGCGAAGAAATCCAAGAAAAGGGCAGTCGGCCAGCGCCTGGTGGTGGACATTGAACAGTAGTTGTCTGATGTGCACCAGACTGTACGGTGGGACAACCGGACAGTCTACGTAGAGAGGCCCACAACAGGCACTCTCGGGCTGTGGCACCGGACTGTCCGGTGTGCACCAGACAGTCTGGCAATGGTCGACTGCCACAGACCTCAACAGTCGGCTGACGTGGCTAGGGCACCGAATAATCTAGGTAGCTGTCAGATCCAATAGTCGACTGCTACAGACCCTGATGGTCGGCTGACGTGGCAGGAACCGGACACTGCCCGGTGTGCACCGGACTGTACGGTGTGCCCGTCGATAGAAAGTTGTTTCTTTCTGTCCAACAGCTAGAAATGGGGTTGGGGCGTATGAATACCACCCCAACCGGCCATTTCAAGGTGTGAGAGGCCAAGCAACATATCAAGGCATAGACTTTCACCACCCCAACCACCTCCATTCATTGATCTATCTCATACACAAGAGTTGGACACATCAAAGCCTCACAAGTGCCACAAAAGAGAGATCAAGCAAGAAAGAGCTACTCGTATGTGTTTAGCGATAGTGCCTTGTGAGAATCATTGAGAGAAAGTGTGTGCTACCTCTTGTAATCATTTGAGCGTGGAATTTTGACTCCCATTCATTGTAAAGCTAGCAAGAGCCCCTTATCTTTGTGGTTGGCCTTGCGGAGACTTCAGTCTTTTGTTGACAAAGAAGAAGGAACACTCGCCGGTCTTTGTGACTATTGGAGAGAGGGAAAGGGTTGAAAAAGACCCGTACTTAGTGGACTCCTCAATGGAGATTAGGTTCTTAGTGAACCGAACCTCGGTAAAACAAATCACCCGTGTCACTTGTGTTTATTGCTTGTGATTTATTTGTGTTCTCCCTCTCTAAGTTCTCTTACACTATTCTTTGTTGATATTGCTTTGTGTTACTTCGGGTTAAATTCTCATATATTGAAGCAACGCCTTGCAAGAAAGAACTTGTGTTATTCCTCTTCTTATCTAAGCCCTCTTGCTTTATTCTTCATAGATATTTTAGTCGTGTTGCTTTGTGTTAATTCTGCATTCTTTGAAAGCAATACTCTTTGCAAGCAAAGAACTTCAAGTATTACTAACCGCTAATCGAGGGATCAAGTCCGGGTTTAAAGTTATAATTTTCAGGTTTTGCCTATTCACCCCCCATCTAGGCGACTTTCAGTCATAAGTCTCATCATCACTATCAACCATTTCATAGTCAACACCATCTGAAGGCGCAATTTTGTCATTAATGTCATTGCCTTCAAGTATTTCTAAGTCATTCTCATTTTGCACCTTATCATCCTCCTGATCAACAACCATTTCAATACCTACTTCCATTCCAATAGCTTCGGTTAAGTCTATCTCAAATCGCCCTTCTAGCCCATCTTCTTGGAAGAGCTCTCCTTCATATGTGTCCGGGTCTAAATTATAATCTTCATCGTTTGGAATAGGTAATCGACCATGCTGTGATACCTTATACATAACATCCCAATCCTTAAGATGTTCTTCGTTTGGCACACATATGGGTGATAATACACTTGTGTGGCCTGTTGGGCCACGATATAGACATCGTCTCCTAGTAAGGTTGAATCCTGTCGAAGTTTGACTAGCCCAAGATTAGAATGTGTTCGTCTCGTCACTTTAGGGTCAAACCAATGACATTTGAATATCACTAGAGTAAGAGGTTTGGAATAATGAAAATTGAGTTCATATATTTTTTCGATTCGTCCAACATACTCAACCTCGTCAAACCCGGGCGTAAAGACTCTAGAACATGTGGTTTTTTGATTGGACCGACTTTGGTCGTAGCATGTTGTGCGAAAACGGTATCCATTGACATCATACCTAGAATATTTCTTGACCCTATAGGCAAAGCCATTAGCTACTTGTCTCAACTCGGCACTTATAGATGGATCTCTTTGGCCCTGCAAGTTCAAACACAATAGATTGTTGTAGTATTCGCACGTAAGAGCAACTTCAAATGAAAAAACTAAGCACGTACCTTATGTTTGAACCAGGAAATGAAATCGGACAATCCATTTCCCGCGCCCTTTCTAAGAAGGGTATCATATTCCTGTGGAGCTAGGTCCCTTGATCGAGGCCAGAATTCATGAAGAAATTGTTCCATGTATGGAGTCACCTCTTCAAGGTTGAACAATACATATAGCATGATATGGCACCACTTTTATGTCGCAGGGTCTTGGTGATTGAACCACTTGCGCTTCTGAGTTGCCCTCGAAATATGCTGAGGTTCGATTCATTGTCGCCATCATTGTAACGAGGGGGTGGATTATGCACGCTTGGCAGATTGTCACCATAGTAAGTTGTTGTGAAGTTTGACACCTCCTCTAGAATGTATGCCTCTGCAATGGAAGCCTCAATTTTGCATTTATTCCTATATTTCTTTCGAATAGTCCTTAGACATCTCTCAATGGGATAGCACCAACGTCCCTGCACGGGCCTCCCCATTCGTGCCTCATACGGGAGATGAAGAATCAAATGATGCATCAGATTGAAGAAGCCGAGTGGAAATATCTTCTCAAGCTTACACAGTAACACAGGTGTCAATCTTTTCAAGTCTGCTATCATGGTCCAAGATAACTCTTTTGCATAAAGCTGGCAAAAGAAATAGCTCAACTCTGCAAGAGCTAGCCAGACATGATCAGGGACATAGCCTCGAACCATCGCCGAAAGAATCCGTTCAATCCATATGTGGAAGTCATGACTCTTCATCCCTAAGGCTTACAGAGTAGATAAGTTTACCCCCTACTCAGGTTAGCTACATACCCATTAGGGAACATCAACATCTTGATCCACTGCAGTACTTCCTCTGGGCCTTGCTGAGGACGAAATCGGCCTTAGGCCTTCTCCATGTCTTTCCACCACTAGGCAGCTTCATCTCTTTGTTTGGTCTATCACATAACGCTGCCAGATCCACTCTTGCCTTTACATTATCCTTTGACTTATTAGGAATATCCATAATTGTTTCCCAAAGTGCCTCGGCAACATTATTTTCAATGTGCATCACGTCAATGTTGTGTGGAAGGAGCAGGTCATCATAATAGGAGAGCCAAGTCAAGCCGACTTATGTGTCCACATATGCTGCTCACCATATCCCACAAAACCACCTTCTAGATTAGCCAAGAGACATCTATCTGTTGATGAACTTCGGCACCAGTCATCATTGTAGGTAGGCAGTCTGTCACAACGACACCTTTCGTAAAGTTCTTGATGTCAAGTCGGAATGGATGGTTGTCACACCCGGATTCAGGGGTCCAAACCCAGGCGCGAAATCAAATGTGTGCTAGGATCAAGTCTCACACATATGATGACACATGGTACATAAACGAATGTCACATCATTAATATATAATGGAGTTATATGCAAAATAGATAAATAATTACATCATACGAAGACAACGATCCATCAACCACAGTTGATTGGGAGACGACGGCGTAGACCACTCACGAACTCATCACTGCATCTTTCATGCACCTCATCCTGTGGTACCTGTCCTTGACCTGGGGGGATGTGAGTACAGCAAGAGTGAGCTCACATACATTCATCACTCAACAAGTTGTGGGGGATGATGTGCATGAGCTCACTTACAGTGGGTCTCATGTGATGTGTAAGGCTTACCAAAGGAGATGGTTAAAGCTGAGCATTGCTTTTAAAGTTGGTCAAAATTTTATTAGCAGTTATTAAGTATAAGTAAATACCAACCTAATTAAATAAGAGATCACAATTGATAATGACACCCACAATGCAATGCAAATGACAAATTAAGTTTAATTCCATAATTTAATCATGTGAGTGTCCGAGCCGCTCATGACCATGAGCATGGTTGATATACCAGTTTTACACTCTTTAGAGGTTGCACATCTTTACCCACAAGTCGTGTTACCCATTTGCCACGGGGTTGTATGGACCCCATACACCTCTACTAAGGAAGCGAGGTAGGGTAACACTACGAGGCCTTTCCAAAGTTCCACTAGTTTGAGAATACCTGCTACTGTTTTAGGAAGAAGGAAGCATAGGAATCCCTCGTCTAAATTGCCATCGCAGCAGTTCGACGCGAGAACCTCCCTATACTCTGCAGCGACGCCACCCTGCTTGCCCCTTTCGGGTAAGGTAATCCCTCCCTAGCTTTCCTAATTATTTGGCCAAGGGCGTCCCATTCCATCCTTGTGGAAGCACTATTTTCCTGGGTGGTTCTCCATGTTCCAATTAACATGATGATCTTATCATGAACAGTAATTAAAACAACAACATAATTGGAACATGATCATAATATAACATTAATTTCCCAAAACCAAGTAGAGCAATAGCAAATCTACCCAATAGTTCACCTGTTTGCAAGGTGGGGGATAAACAATGTTGGGGAACCTATTAGGTCCCATCAAATTAACCTGAGCATGTCACAGTGATTAACATGAACATTATTAGCTAAAGAAGAGTGACCAACAGCACAACTTGCCTTAGACTCGAGATTCCTAGGTACCAACTTGGTCTTCAAGTGACTCATAACCTCGTTGCTACTCATAACAATACAAACAAACAAGGTATAGGCAAAATTAACATCACACCAAACATAAGAACAAACTACATAATAATGTTCTAAGTATCGTAACGAAATCCTAGGTTCGAGAACCACTAAATTCGGAGTTACGGTTATAAAGTAATAGCTTTTTGAATGTTTAAGTGCCCACTATAAAATAAAACAAGATTTTTAACCATAGGTTTCATAGTAATACAAGGTTACTAGATGATAAACAATATTAATGTGAGATTAATGCAACTGGAATCAATCAAAAAGGAGTTAAAATGAATTACTAATGAATTAAACAAGTTTCTGGAATTATTTTTATACTAAAAACCATTTTCTATATTAATATACTCATTTTATTTAACCTCTGGGCTGTGGCCACCATTTCAGAAGAGTTCAGGGGTTGTTTCATAAGAAACCAGGGCCCTATGGTAAATACTTTACACTCCGAGTGGACGGTGGATAACTAAATAAGACAGGGACTCTTTTGCATTTTGGCGCGGTCGAAGGGGTATGGGGGGTTTTCTGGCCGTTAGATCAACTGCCCGTGGCATAGATTAGATCGGCCCATTTATCAACCAGAATTCGCTCACAGACGTAGGATATAGGATCAACGGTACAGGCTTTAAGTGACTGAGATCGTCCCTCAACCCCCGGATCAAAATCGGATGCACCAGAGCAATCCGGATGAAACGGTACAAGTGATCTAATCGAAACCACATACCTCGAGATCTATGGTTCACACGTCACCACCCTTTGGTTAAATCTCGACGGCTCATCCACTGATCAAAGGCACAGATCTCATGGATCAAATCGTTTACCAGAGATCTGATCCTAGCCTTTGACCAGGGGATGAATGGTCCAGAAAGACCCTCCGGCTCCCGACGCCGATGGTGAGAGCCCACCAATTCCCCACATGGCAGCGCCATTGCAGCGCATGGTCCAACGCCGCCCTAGCGCTCCACCTCCACCGAAAACCTTAAGTACTTAATGTGGAAGGTAAAGCGGATTGGGTCTCGAGGTTTTACCAGTGAGTGAGGCGGCGACTGATCCGGTTCACGGTGCTACCCTTCACCACCGGTGAGCACGCGAGGTCCCTCTACGGTGGTGGTCGCGAGGAGCAGCTAGGAGTAGTAAGGGAAGGATCCGAGATCGTGGCTTCCTAAATTGGCGTGGATTAGGCCTGGGCACAGTAACGGTCCGCGTGGCCTTGGCGCGACCCTGCCATGCACGGTGCGTTCGTTGAGGGGGAAGGAGTTGACCTCCCGGACCCACCCGTCAGCGGCTGTGAGACCAGAGCGCAATGCGGTTAGTGAGACAGGCAGGTCGGACCCACCTGTCATTGAGTGAAGAAACGGTCAGGCGCAGATTTGCATGGAGAATGGGCCGAGGCTGGGAGTTTGGTGGGCCGGCTAGTGGAAAACGGCCCAGCCACGTTTTTCTTAATTTCTTTCCCTTTTCTTTTATAATTTCTGTTTGGTTTATTTTCAAATTCAAGGATTCAAGCTTCCTTTGAGTTCTTGTTTTGAAATTCAAACTTTCAAATATTAAACATACTCCTAATGTGGATATATCTTCTATTGTAGCAATAATATTATTTATTCTTCTTCCATCAATTAATTATGGAAGGAAAATGATTTTATTAACATTTATTTTCTTCTTTTTTCTCATTTTCTGTTTTATATTTTCATTTATAATTCGAGTTCAAATTTAAATTATGACTCCTTTATTCAAATATAATGCATCACATAAAGATAAACATTAGCATGAATGCACTTTTAATTTGTTCAACTTGGTCTCTTTATTTACATATGCAAAAGAGAAGAGGATAATTAATCACATAGGTTCCAAAATTCCTAAGGCTTATGTCTTAAATAAAACTTTTGTTTCCTCCAAATTTTTGGGCTTTACAATGGTCAGGAGGGACAAATTGTCGATGTTTATCGAACGACGAATATCTGAATAATTGGATTTTTCTAATCTTGTTTAATTATAATAATCTATTTTACAATCCACGAAGTGATTATTATTCAATGAACCCAAACAAAGACAAAGGCCGTCGTTTGGTTGACAGAATAATTATTGTAATCTAGATTATAATAAAAAATCAGAAGTACTTGGAACTGTATATTTTCTGTGGTGGTTTATTATTGATTAAAATAATAATGCCTATTTAACACTTTCTTATTGGTCATTACTAGGACTGGACGGATTCGTTAGAGGGGTAAGTTTGTTTCTAAGCACCCATTAATTATCTCCTATTAGATAGTCTGAATAAGTTATTGTAATCTAGTGTTTTAATTATAACAAACTATTCTATAATCTATGCTGTTTTGGATCATAATTAGATAACTTTAGCTGATTATTATAACCGAACAAGACGTGGCAAGGGGCCCTTTGTGATAACGTGTGGCAGGGGTCACGATCAGGGGCGGAGGAGCCATTATGGCTAGGTATAGCTTAAGCCATACGTACATATAAAAACAAAATTTAATAGACCAACCATAGAAACACAAGGTTAGCACAATTTAAGATGATAGGGAGAAGAAACAAAAGAAAATCACAAACTCATAGATTTGAATAGTTATTTTAGTCAGGCATCTAGTAGCACAAACGCAAGTATTTATGGGAGTGGAGTTGGCCAGGAGGACAATCCACCAATAGTGGAGGAAGCTATTGGATCTCAATTAGAGGATGATGAAGAGGTTCGATGTGAAGAAGATGCCAATGTTAAAAGTATAACCAATGAGTTCCATATAGGTCATGATTCTTAACAATTTATTCTCATTTAGACAGTATTTTACTTATATATATATATATATATATTGTCGGTGTTTCGAAACCCGGGGGGGTCCCTGGACCGACGAGTGAATCGTCGCCGCCTGCCCCAGCCTAGATGGGTCGACGCGAGGCGGAACGCGAAGGGGGGAAGAAGAGCAGCCGGAGGGAGACAGGCGTGGGAGGTGGAACCCGCGGCCTTTGTGTTAGCCCCGCGCCCAGGTCGGGTGCGCTTGCAGTAGGGGGTTACAAGCGTCCACGCGGGAGGGAGCGAGCGGCCTTGCGCGAGCGTCGTCCCGTCCTTCCCCGCACGGCCAACCCTCTGTAAGAGGGCCCTGGACCTCCCTTTTATAGGCGTAAGGAGAGGATCCAGGTGTACAATGGGGGTGTAGCAGTGTGCTAACGTGTCTAGCGGAGGAGAGCTAGCGCCCTAAGTACATGCCATCGTGGCAGCCGAAGAGGTTTTAGCACCCAGTTCATGTGGTGTCGTGGCCGTCGGAGGAGCGCTGGAGCCTGGCAGAAGGACAGCTTTCGGGGCTGACGAGTCCTTGCTGACGTCCTCTTGCTTCCGTAAGGGGCCTGAGAGCCGCCGTCGTCACAGGGCGTGCGGGGCGCCATCATTACTCGTATAGTGGAGCGAGCCGGATGGGACGCCGGTCTTGTTCCCCGTAGCCTGAGTCAGCTCAGGGTAGGGTAATGATGGCGCATCTTGTTGACGTGGTCGGTCCGTGCCCTAGGTTGGGCGAGGTGGAGGCTCCTCCGAGGTTGAGGTCGAGTCTGTCTTCCAAGGTCGAGGTCGAGTCCAAGCCCCCGGGTCGGATAAGGCGGAGACCGTCGGCTGAGGCCAGGGCAGAGTACGAGCCCTAGGGTCGGGCGAAGCGGAGTTTGTCGTCTTCCGGGGCTGAGCCCGAGTCCGAGCCCTGGGGTCGGGCGGAGCGGAGTTCATCGTCTAACGGGGCTGAGCCCGAGTCCGAGCCCTGGGTTCGGGCGAAGCGGAGTTTCCTATGACGCCTGAGGCCAGACTTGGCTGCTGTCAGCCTCACTCTGTCGAGTGGCTCAGCAGTCGGAGCGGCGCAGGCGGCACTGTCCTCTTGTCAGACCGGTCAGTGGAGCGGCGAAGTGACTGCGGTCATTTCGGCTCTGTCGACTGGAGGGCGTGCGTCAGGATAAAGGTGTCAGACCACCTTTGCATTAAATGCCCCTGCGATTTGGTCAGTTGGCGTGGCGATTTGGCCCAGGTTTCTTCTTGGTGAAGACTGGGCCTCGGGCGAGCCGAAGGTGTGTCCGTTGCTGGAGGGGGTCCTCGAACGAGACGTAGATCCTCCGGGGTCGGCTGCCCTTGCCCGAGGCTGGGCTCGGGCGAGGCGCGATCGCGTCCCTTGAATGGACCGATCCTTGACTTAATCGCGCCCATCAGGCCTTTGCAGCTTTGTGCTGATGGAGGTTACCAGCTGAGATTTAGGAGTCTTGAGGGTACCCCTAATTATGGTCCCCGACAGTAGCCCCCGAGCCTCGAAGGAAGTGTTAATACTCGCTTGGAGGCTTTTGCCGCACTTTTTTGCAAGGGTACCATCCTTTTTTGGTTGCATTTTGTTCCGTTGGGTGCGCGCGAGCGCACCCGCCGGGTGTAGCCCCCAAGGCCTTGGAGGAGTAGTTTGACTCCTTCGAGGTCTTAGTGCGTTTCGCAACACTTCGGCTGGTCTGGTTGTTCCCTCATGCGAGCTGGCCATAGCCCGGGTGCACGGTCGGGTCCCAAGTTCTCGGGCTAGTATGTTGACGCTGTCAACGGTTTGGCCGGAGCCGGGTTTGCGAGAGCAGCCCCCGAGCCTCTGCACAGGGCGAGAGGACGGTCAAGGACAGACTCGACTTTTTTACATACGCCCCTGCGTCGCCTTTCCGCAAGGAGGAGGGGGGGAAAGCGCCATGTTGCCCTCGGAGGGCGCCGAACATGGTGTCTCCGGTGAGCTGCTGGCGGGTAATCCGAGTGGACGCCCGTGCCCCATTTGTTAGGGGTCGGCTAGAGGCCCGGAGGCGCGCTCCAAAAGTACCTGCGGGTGATCTGCCGGACCCGGTCCCCTTTTGACGGGGTCCGAGGGCTCGATGCCTCCCTTTGATGGGATTCCGTTACAAGATCGTTCCCGCTGGTCTCGGAAATGTCCTAGGGTACCTCGGGAGCGTAGCCCGAGCCTTGGTTATGTATCGAACGTACCCAGGGTCATCCCTCGCTCTGTGTCTGAGGCGACTGTGAACCCTTCGAGGGCCAGCCTACAAACCCCTGATCAGTAGTGGGTGCGGAGCCAGAGTGGCCTGAGGCAGCCGTTGAACCCTTCCGAGGGGCCGGCCATCGAACCTCTGACCAGTAGTGGGCGCAGAACCCAATCGCTCTAAGGCGGCCGTTGAACCCCTCCGAGGGGCCAGCCTTTGAACTTCTGATCAGTAGGGAGGCTCGGGGCCTGTTTCCTTCACGGAGAAGGATCCTTTTCGGGGTATCCCCCTTTCCCGGTCCCTGTTGTAAGAGAGAGAAAGAGAAAAAGGAAAAGGATATGAAATCGAATGACGTGGCGTACCTTTTTCGATGCGGTCATTATGGCGAAGGCGAAGCGTCGCTTGCTTCTCCTGCCTAAGGCGCCGCCTGTCCCACCGCAGAGTTAATGCGACGGGGCGAGTGGTTCGCGAGGCAGCCGTTGCGCGTGTGCGAGCCGTTCGAGGAACGGATCACGGGTGCGCCGTCTTCACGCCGTGAGAGAGGGTTCTCTCGCTGCCCCTGGATGGGACGTAAGCTTGGCTGACGACGTGACCGCTGCTCCTGCCCGCCTGCCGCCGCCATTACTGCTGGCCCATTTGTGGCCGCATTGACCGTCGCGCCTGGCTGGCACTGCTGGGTCACACGCAGGGTTGCCTCGAGTCGTAGCGCTGGTTCCGCAGTCGAGGAGGCGCGGTAGTGGTGTGAGTGGCGGTGCAGTTGCTCGCACGTAGCAACCGGCGCGCCGGTTGCATGACGTGTGGGCCTGGGCCTCCATGCTGGGCGCGTTGGAGTCGAAGGGGCGCGCCCACTTGGCGCGGTTGCATGCCGACTGCATGGCTGTCCTCCCTTTCACCCGCTGGTCTGGGTGAAAGTGGGGGAGTGCTTGTAACCGCTGGGCGGTTGCATGCACCACACGCGGCGATTTGGCTTCTTCTGCCCTAGACCGGCTTGCATGACGCGTGGGACCCAGCCCCCGCGCCGTAAGGGGGAGGACCTTGGAGCGTGTTGGAGAAGACTCAGCCTGCAACGGCTGAGGACGCAAGTGGGGAGAGTTGCCTTTAAAAGGAGGGTGACCCCCTTGAAAGACGACCATGTCTTCGCGCTCCCTTATGCACCGTGTCTTTCCACCTTCCGAGCCCCCGGATGGGGGACGCCCGCACTCCTTCCGTCTTGTCGTCGGAGGGACGCAACTTCGAGGAAGTTGGTACCTTTCAGCCATCGTTCGGCTTCAAGGATTTTCATCAGGCAGCCCGGCCGCATCCCCTCACCGGTGGTCACCCAAGATGGTGACCTCTAGCTTGATGGCGGGGAGAAGCGAACCGGGCTGCGACCTCTGCCCCTCCCTCAGCTTCAAGGATGTTCATCATCAGTGCTGGGGAGGGGAGTGTGCCGAGTTGGGATTGGTCCCTACGTGGGCGGCGGCCCGCTCCTTCCCTCAGTGATCGGGGGGAAGGGCGTTCGCCGTTCGCAGCGTTGGCAGCTGCCGCGTGCCTGGCTCTCTGAGCCTGGTGGCTTCGGAGCTACTCCCGGCGCCGCCTTTCGCCACGGCAGCCGGAAGAGGTTTCTCCGCCGACGAGCTAGCCGGTGCCGCCCACGGACTGACCTCCAACTCTACGGCCTTCTGCCCGTCCTTGCCTCTCGAGTGAGGGCATGGGCGAGGGCCTCATGGCAGCAGCATCTGCCCTGAGGTCATTGCTGCTGCTGTTCGGCCCTCCGGAGCAGAAGTCGTCGTCGTCGCCGCTGCTGGGGCGGGCGACGGCGAGCTGTTCGTCGGTCTTTTGTTGCTCCGCAGGCCCCCCAATCGTGTGGGGTTGTTCGTACCTGCGGAGGGGGAACCGGAGTTCCGTTTGTAATGGCACTTCGAGTGCCGGTGTCTTGTTCATTGCGGCTGTCGGGGCCTGAACATGTATGTATTTTTCTACGCGGAGCCGTGTTTTTTCCTCATTTTCGAGCATTAAGACTCGCCTGTTGGTTATCTGAACCGCTTCACCAAGTGTGAGTCGCATCGTGCGAAGGTGACGAGTGAGGTATCCGTATCCCGGAGGCGTAGGAGTCCCTCGGCTCGGTCGGCCTTGCTGTCCGAGGCTTCTCTTGCTTAGTTAAAGGAACCCCTCGGCCGCTCTTCGTTGAGCCAAAGCCGGAGGTAGCGGTGTCAGCACGGACAGAGGCAGAGTTGGCTCGAAAAGAAGACTTGGTCGGCCAGGGCCTGGCCGGGTCGTCCACTGGCGGGACCGACGCCGGAGTTGAGTTGCCGAGGCCATAAGCCGGGCTGATGTCTTCGGGGGACAGCTGGCCGAGGCCTCGGGGTGGCTGGCCGAGCCATCTGCTCGAGCCGGATTCCTGGAGAAGACACTGGCGACGATGGCCTGGGTGTGGTGCTGATGTCACCCTTCAGAGTGGAGATCCTCCAACCGCGTCGCCATCCGAGGCTAGGTCAGACCCCGCCGAAGGTGTAGTTGACGCCGAGGGTGCTGCTGCCCCCTTCAACTGTCGACGTCCGAGCCTGCAGGATCGGGTTGTCTTGTAGTGTGTGTATGTTTTCTGCGGCCGCCGAGGCCCAAACACACCATCGTCCTGTTGTAAATCTGCGTTTCTTTTCCTCTTGTTTCGAGTGTCCGGACTTATTTGTCGGTAACAGAATTGTTTGTGCGGGCGAGAGTTGCTTTTCACGGAAGGTGATGAGTGAGGTATCCGTATCCCGGAGGCGTAGGAGTCCCTCAGCTCGGTCGGCCTTGCCGCTTACGCGCACTCTTACTCGTCCATAGGGCTCTGTCACCGACGTAGTCGAGAAGGCCCGAAAAATTGTTCCGGCAGAGGAGCTTTCGAGCGTGAAGACTTGTTCGGTCCATGGAATCACTTATCCGAGCGCGAGTTACTTATCGCAGAAGGTGGTGAGTGAGGTATTCGTATCCCGGAGGCGTAGGAGTCCCTCGGCTCGATCAGCCTTGGCTGCTTACATGTACTCCGTCGTTTTCAGGATCCACTTTCGAAGTAGTCGAAAAGCACGAAAGGCATTCTGGCAGAAAAGATTTTTTTCTTTTTTCGAGGAAAATTCGATGCAGAGGGGGTTCCCCCCTTCTAGCCCCCGAGGGAGGGTCGGGCTTTGCCGAGGCAAGGCTGACCCTTCCTTGACGACCAGACTTTGTGTGTGAACGGGGTGTACGAATAACTTGGAAGCATCTTAAGGGTAGAAGCGACGAAGTTGTTGGATGTTCTAAGCGTTGCTGTAGACCTCACCTTGATTGTTGGCCAGCTTGTATGTTCTGGGCTTCAGAATTTTGGCGACGACGAACGTCCCTTCCTAGGGAGGCGTGAGTTTGTGCCGTCCTCGGGCGTCTTGTCTTAGCCGAAGCACTAGGTCGCCCACCTGGAGGTCTCGGGACTGAACACCTCGGGCGTGGTAGCGTCGCAGGGACTGCTGGTATCGCGCTGAGTGTAGTAAGGCCATGTCCCGAGCCTCTTCCAGCTGGTCCAGTGAGTCTTCTCGATTAGCTTGATTGCTTTGGTCGCCGTAGGCCCTCGTCCTCGGGGAACCGTATTCTAAGTCTATGAGCAAGATGGCCTCGGCCCCATAGACTAGAAAGAACGGTGTGAAGCCCATGGCTTGGCTCGGCGTTGTCCTCAGACTCTAGACCACCGAGGGGAGTTCCTTCATCCACCGCTTGCCGATCTTGTTGAGGTCGTTGTAGATCCGCGGCTTGAGTCCTTGCAGAATCATGTCGTTGGCACGTTCTACTTGCCCATTCGTCATGGGGTGAGCCACAGCGGCCCAGTCCACCCGGATGTGGTGATCCTCGCAGAAGTCCAGGAACTTTCTGCCGATGAACTGGGTGCCGTTGTCGGTGATGATGGAGTTCGGGACCCCAAAGTGATGGATGATGTTGGTGAAGAACGCCACCGCCTGCTCGGACCTGATGCTGTTTAGGGGTCGGACCTCGATCCACTTGGAGAATTTATCGATGGCGACCAGCAGGTGTGTGTAGCCCCCGGGTGCCTTCTGCAAGGGGCCGACTAGGTCCAGACCCCACACAGCAAACGGCCATGTGATGGGTATTGTCTGAAGAACCTGAGCGGGCAGGTGGGTCTGCTTTGCGTAGAACTGACACCCATCGCAGGTGCGGACAATTCTAGTGGCGTCGGCCACCGCTGTCGGCCAGTAGAAACCTTGTCGGAAGGCGTTTCCAACAAGGGCTCGAGGTGCTGCGTGATGGCCGCAAGCCCCCGAGTGTATCTCTTGTAAGAGCTCCTGGCCTTCGGCGATGGAAATGCATCGCTGGAGGATGCCCGAGGGGCTGCGGTGGTAGAGCTCCTTCCCATCTCCCAGCAAGACGAAAGACTTGGCGCGCCGCGCCAACCGCCGAGCTTCGGCTTGGTCGAGGGGTAGCTCTCCTCGGTGGAGATATTGCAGGTACGGGGTCTGCCAGTTTTGATTAGGCGTGACCTCGCTCTGCTCCCCCTCGACGCGCAGTGCCTCACCCTCGGGGGCCGAGGGTACCTCGGGCCGAGCCGAGGGTACCTCGGACCGAGCCGAGGGTGCCTCAGGCTGGGCCGAGGCCTTCTCGGGCTCGGGCGTGTCGTCGGTCTTGACGGAGGGTTGATGCAGGTCTCGGGAGAATACGTCCAGGGGAACTGTTGTTCGCCCCGAGGCTATTTTAGCCAGCTCGTCCGCAGTCTCGTTGTAGCGTCGGGCGATGTGGTTGAGCTCGAGCCCGTAGAACTTGTCTTCCAGGCGCCGAACCTCATCGCAGTAGGCTTCCATCTTCGGGTCGCGACAGTGGGAGTTCTTCATGACTTGGTCGATGACGAGCTGCGAGTCACCGCGAGCGTCGAGGTGTCGGACTCCTAGATCGATGGCGATTCGCAACCCATTTACCAGAGCCTCGTACTCAGCCACGTTGTTGGACGCCGGGAAGTGGAGGCGTAGCACGTAGCGTAGGTGCTTTCCGAGGGGTGAGATGAAGAGCAGGCCCGTGCTGGCCCCCGTATTCATCAGCGACCCATCGAAAAACATGGTCCAGAGCTCCGGTTGGATCGGAGCTGTTGGGAGCTGGGTGTCGACCCATTCAGCCATGAAGTCTGCCAAGACCTAGGACTTGATGGCCCTCCGGGGGGCGAACGAGATCGTCTCGCCCATGATCTCCACCGCCCACTTTGCAATTCTACCTGAGGCCTCTCGGGACTGGATGATCTCCCCCAGGGGGAAGGATGACACCACAGTCACCGGATGAGACTCGAAGTAGTGTCGCAACTTCCGCCGCGTCAGGGTCACCGCGTACAACAGCTTCTGGATTTGTGGGTAGCGGATCTTGGTCTCGGACAGTACCTCACTGATGAAGTAGACTGGCCTCTGGACGGGCAATGCATGCCCCTCTTCTCGTCTCTCAACCACAATCACGGCGCTAACCACCTGAGTGGTCGCGGCGACGTAGATCAAGAGGGCTTCTCCGGAAGCGGGGGCACCAAGATGGGCGCGTTCGTGAGGAGCGCCTTCAGGTTCCCGAGGGCTTCCTTGGCCTCAGGGGTCCAAGCGAAGCACTCGGCCTTCCTTAAGAGGCGGTACAGAGGCAGGCCTCTTTCGCCGAGGCGTGAGATGAAACGGCTCAGAGCCGCGAGGCATCCCATGACCCTCTGTACGCCTTTCAAGTCCTTGATGGGCCCCATGCTGGTGATGGCTGCGATCTTCTCCGGGTTGGCCTCGATGGCCTGCTCGGAGACGATGAACCCCAAGAGCATGCCTCGGGGGACCCCGAAGACACACTTTTCGGGATTGAGCTTAACGCCTTTCGCCTTGAGACATCGGAATGTCACTTCAAGGTCGGAAAGGAGGTCGGAGGCTTTCCTCGTCTTGACTACGATGTCATCGATGTAGGCCTCGACCGTTCGGCCAATGTGTTCGCCGAACACATGGTTCATGCATCGCTGGTACGTTGCACCCGCATTCCTCAAACCAAACAGCATGGTAACATAGCAGTACATGCCGAAGGGTGTGATGAAAGAAGTCGCGAGCTGGTCGGACTCTTTCATCCTGATCTGGTGATACCCTGAGTAGGCATCGAGGAAAGACAGGGTTTCGCACCCAGCAGTGGAATCCACGATTTGATCGATGCGAGGCAGAGGGTAGGGAACTTTCAGACATGCTTTGTTTAGACCAGTGTAGTCTACACACATCCGCCATTTCCCCCTTTCTTTCTCACAAGCACAGGGTTAGCAAGCCATTCGGGATGGAATACCTCTTTGATGAACCCTGTCGCCATTAGCTTGTGGATCTCCTCGCCTATGGCTCTGCGCTTTTCTTCGTCGAATCGGCGCAGAGGCTGCTTCACGGGTCAGGCTCCAGCTCGGATATCCAACGAGTGCTCGGCGACTTCCCTCGGTATGCCGGGCATATCCGAGGGACTCCACGCGAAAACATCGGCGTTTGTGCGGAGAAAGTCGACGAGCACTGCTTCCTATTTGGGGTCGAGCTCGGAGCCGATCCGGATCTGCTTGGAGGCGTCGTTGCAGGGGTCGAGAGGGACGGACTTGACCGTCTCCGCTGGCTCGAAGTTGCCGGCGTGGCGCTTCACGTCTGGCGCCTCCCTAGAGAGGCTCTCCAGGTCGGCGATGAGGGCCTCGGACTCGGCGAGGGCCTCGGTGTACTCCACGCACTCCACGTCGCATTCGTACGCGTGTCGGTACGTGGGCCCGACGGTGATGACCCCGTTGGGACCCGGCATCTTGAGCTTGAGGTAGGTGTAGTTGGGGACGGCCATGAACTTGGCGTAGCATGGCCTCCCCAGCACTGCGTGGTAGGTTCCTCGGAACCCGACCACTTCGAACGTGAGGGTCTCCCTTCGAAAGTTGGAGGGCGTCCCGAAGCAGACGGGTAGATCGAGTTGTCCGAGGGGTTGGACGCGCTTCCCGAGAATGATCCCGTGGAAAGGTGCAGCGCCCGCCCGGACCGAGGACAGATCGATCCACAGGAGCCCGAGGGTCTCGGCGTAGATGATGTTGAGGCTACTGCCCCCGTCCATGAGGACCTTGGTGAGCCTGACGTTGCCGATGATGGGGTCGACAACGAGCGGGTATTTCCCCGGGCCCGGCACATGGTCGAGATGGTCGGCCTGGTCGAAGGTGATGGGCTTGTCAGACCAGTCTAGGTAGACTGGCGCCGCCACCTTTACCGAGTAGACCTCCCAACGCTCTTGCTTGCGGTGCCGAGCCGAGGCGTTTGCCACTTGCCCACCGTAGATCATGAAGCAGTTGCAGACCTCGGGGAACTCTCCTGCCTTGTTATCTTCCTTCTTAGCGTCGTCGAGAGCCTTGCCACCCTCCGCGGGTGGCCCGGCCTTGTGAAAGTGTCGTCGAAGCATGGCACACTCCTCAAGGGTGTGCTTGACGGGCCCCTGATGATAGGGGCACGGCTCCTTGAGCATCTTGTCGAAGAGGTTGGCACCTCCGGGAGGTTTCCGAGGGTTCTTGTACTCGGCGGCAGCGACAAGGTCCGCGTCGGCGGCGTCGCGTTTCGCTTGCGACTTCGTCTTGCCCTTCTTCTTGGTGCCACGCTGAGTTGACGCCTCGGGAACATCTTCCGGTGGGCGGCCCTGGGGCTGCTTATCCTTCTGGAAGATGGCCTCAACCGCCTCCTGGCCAGAGGCGAACTTGGTGGCGATGTCCATCAGCTTGCTCGCCCTGGTGGGGGTCTTGCGACCCAGCTTGCTCACCAGGTCGCGGCAGGTGTTGCCGGCGAGGAACGCGCCGATGACATCCGAATCAGTGACGTTGGGCAGCTCGGTGCGCTGCTTCGAGAATCGTCGGATGTAGTCCTGGAGAGACTCTCCCGGCTGCTGGCGGCAGCTTCGGAGATCCCAGGAGTTTCCAGGGCGCACGTACGTGCCTTGGAAATTGCCAGCGAAGGCTTGGACCAGGTCGTCCCAGTTGGAGATCTGCCCCGGAGGCAGGTGCTCCAGCCAGGCTCGAGCTGTGTCGGACAGGAACAGGGGAGGTTGCGAATGATGAGATTATCATCGTCCGTTCCACCCAGTTGGCAGGCCAGCCGATAGTCCGCGAGCCACAGTTTCGGTCTCGTCTCCCCCGAGTACTTTGTGATAGTAGTCGGGGTTCGGAACCGGGTCAAGAACGGTGCCCGTCGTATGGCGCGGCTGAAAGCCTGCGGACCGGGTGGTTCGGGCAAAGGACTCCGATCCTCCCCGCTGTCGTAGCGTCCCCCACGCCTGGGGTGGTAGCCTCGGCACACCCTCTCGTCGAGGTGGGCCCGACGGATGTGGTGATGGTGCTCGTTGCCGAGGCGACCCGGGGCCGCAGGCGCTGTGTTGCGCGTGCGCCCGGTGTGGACCGAGGCTTCCCGCATGAGTCGGGAAGTCGCGGCGCGATGTTCCGAGGGGTACCCCTGCCTTCGGGAGGCGGAGATTTCGGCCCGTCGGACCGCGGCGTCCTCCAGGAGATTCTTGAGCTCTCCCTGGATACGCCGCCCCTCGGTGGTTGATTGCTCCGGCATCGCGCGGAGAAGTATTGCCGCTGCAGCCAGGTTCTGGCCGACTCCACTGGAAACCGGTGGCGGCCTTACCCTGATGTCGTCGGCGATGCGGTGCTGGATGCCCTGGGGGAGATGACGCGCTTCTCCGGCCGGAGGTTGGCCCGCCCATTCCTGCCCGATGTCCCGGCGGATCGGCACAAGCGTTCCTGCTCCCTCGTCGAGCCTGGCCTGCATCTCGCGGATTTGCTCGAGATGTGGGTTAGGACCCCCTGCCGGGACGGGGGCCACAGCTAGCTCCCGAAGGATGTCGACACGAGGCACGGGCCTAGGGGATCACCGTTCTCCGGCATACCAAGATGGTTGCCTTCGCCGGGACCCCCTAGATCGACGTGGAAACATTCGCGACTTGGGCCGCAGTCCTCGTCGTCGAGGCTGCGGCTACCGTCGGAACAGTCGGAAAGGCAGTAGTCGCATGCGGTCATGAAGTCCCGTGTTGGAACTTGCTCTACCGACTGCAAGGGGATCCAACACGGGTGAACGGTGATGACAACAGGGCACTCGCGCTAGATGGCAAAAGCTCTGTTAATCTGGCCTCTCACGGGCACTGTACAGGGGTATTTATAGGTACCTGGGCGCGCAGCACCTCGACCTAAGGACGCATGTGCCCTCAGGTACCTAGGTTATCCCAAGAATATTCCCATAAAGCGGGGTTACAGACCGTAATTACAGGAATGCTTTTACAACATAGGCCCGTAACACAGGGCGGCCAAGCGGGGCCCGTCACGACGGGCCGGATTGCACGTGGGCCTCCGAGCTGGGCGAGGCCGCGCCGTGGGATGCCCTTCGTCGCCAGTCTTCGCCTGGAACGGAAGGAGCGAAGGGTGTCCCCGCCTGTTTTGTTTCTGTCAGTTCAGCTGCTGCAGCGAACGCTTCGAGCGAAGGGTGGCGCCTTTGCCTTCGCCCCAACATTTGCCCTCCGAGGGACCAGTTCGACAAAGTCACCTGGTGCCGAAGACGTCGTTAGATGGCGGAGACGCTGCCCTCGCTCGAAGTGGTTCCGCGGGGGTTTTTGATGTGACCGTTGATTGACGGCGTACTGTGGGATTGCGGGTTTCCCGAAGCGCCGCGTCCTGTCTATAAAAGGGGGCGGGGGTCGGCGCTTTTTGAACTTCACTTTCCGCGCTCCGCGAAAACCCTAGCCGCCCTTTCCGCCGACTTACTGCTCGTCTGCCTGCCGCGGTCTTGTTCGCCGGAGATCTGGCTCGAGTGAAGCAGACCGCCCGCCGCCGCCGACGGTACGTTGCGATGCCGTCCTCGTCTTCTTCTGCTGCCGCTACGCCGCCGGCCGTTCCCTCGCCGCCGGCCGCCGCCTTGTCTGAGGAGACGCTGAGTAGCTTAATGGTGGAGGAGTTGCACACCGGCGACTCTGTTGATTTCGACGTATCGCGGATCTCGTCGGCCCGCGTGCAAGATATGCAGCGGTTGGGTTACTTCGGCAGCGGAGTTGGTCGAGTCCCAGGGGCGGAGGAAGTCCCCGAGCCAGAGGGCGAGTTGGTCGTTTTCGAGGCGTTCTTCGCCGCCGGGCTCCGCCTGCCTGCGCACCGGTTTGTTGGCGAAGTCCTGCGCAGGTTCAACGTTCAAATACATCAGCTGACACCGAATGCCATAGTGGCACTGTCGAAGTATGTCTGGGCGACGACTTCGTACGGCGGACAGCCGTCGGTGGAAGTTTTTGCGAAGTATTATTGTTTGCATTGGCAGAAGAGAATGATTGGAGGCGAAGTCGCTCAGTTTGGATCCTGCACATTCACGCCGAAGACCGGCAAAACCATGATGCAGGTGGTCGAGTTGGTTCCTTGCGCCCGAAACAAGTGGGGCAACTGGAATGAATTTTGGTTTTACGTCGCTGAGGGTACCGTCGAAGGCCATGAGGGACTCCCCGTGTCCGCGATGTGTTCTCATTTTTACTCAGCGTATCCGCCCTTTGAAGTGGCGGAGGAGGATGAGGACGAAGGGGCTCTTCGGTGCGCCGCCGGTTTGAGCAGTGGGCGCGACTTGGTTGAAGAGTTTGTGGCGTATGGGGTGTGGCCATTGGCGCGTGGCTGGGCGTTGGGCGAAGTATGCCCTCGCCAGATGCCTTTTCATGGTGGAAGGGTGGTGCGGAGTCCCGCCTTCGCCCTGAATCTGCAAAGTCGCGATCCGGCCGCCGTTGTGCGTGAGGCGGAGGATGGGGCGGTGCGGCTTGTTGGAGCTACGTGCCGAGGACAGAGGGCCAGCGCAGCTGGGATATCCGTGGGTCGAATGACCGCTTGAACAGGGTGTTTGAATTAAATCAATTGCCGTATGACGGCTACCCTGGTCAAGACGATGCGGACCGCCGTGGGAAGAGACCGGCGGTGGAGACTGGAGACGACCCCGCGCCGGCGGCCGCCCCGTCCTCTAAAAAGAGAAAATTAGGTACTGCTATGGGAGGACTTGGGGTTTCTGATCGTTTTGCTAGAGAGTTGACGAAGACGTGCGCGGCCCCGGGGGAAAGGATGTCTTCGCCCGAGCTCCGGGAGTCTTCGGCTCGGATGCTGAGGGTTACCGAGGGTTGTTGGCCTAGGAATGTTCCTGTCCCCCGCGCGGCTGGCGAGGACTTTTTTACATCTCGCATGGTTCGTGAGTGGAGGGTTTTTCCTTACGGGCGGAATATTGCTGCTGTTGTGTCAGCAGTGATGGACAAGGATCGCCAGGGAGCTGCACAAAAGCGCCAGGCGGCTATCAGGCTCGTTGAAGCCAGGCCGAAAAGGCAGCGGGGGACGGCGAAGGCAGCGGCCTCCGGCGGAGGCCGGCCGCCGCTGGCGGCGAAGTCAAGCGTCCCTGCATCTAGCAAGGCGCCGGAGGCAACGGCAGGCGCCGAAGGCTCGAAGTCGGCAAAGGCGGTGCCGCCGTCCAGCGGAGTGGAGGAGGTCGCGAGGGCGGCTCGAGCGTTGCCGTTGGCGGGCAAACGCGTCGCCGACTTCGTCACCGATATTAGCGTGGACGACTATCTCGGTGGTAGGTCGTTTTTTTTTTATCGGTTCATTGGTACGCTGCAGGGTTGGGCGAAGGCCAACTTGCTGTGGTTGCGCCTGGCGCGGCGGCCACGACGGCTGCCGCAGCGCCGAAGGCGAAGGGCGGGGTTCTGAGCGCAGGTGGCGAGGCGTCGGCCCTCGCGGTTGTCATGGATGAGGCGGGCGCTGCGTCCCGCCGGCTGGCGGAGGCGACGGAGGCGCTACGTCAGGTCCGCTGAGTTGGACCTCGTCCCCCCCCCTTTTTTTTTACACCGCAGTCTTACGATTGTTCTGCAGGTGGTTGACTTTGCTAGCCGCACTGCGTCGGGGCCCCTCACGGCAGCCGTGGCTGCCGAATTCGAAAGGCTTCGGACGCAACACGCTGACGCCGTCCGCGAAAAATCGGCCGCCGACAGCAAGTGCCGCAAGCTGGCGGAGAAGGTGGCCACACTGGAGGACGAGAAGGCCGCCCTCCGTCACCAGCTGGCGGGGGAAAGGAGGGAGACCAACGAAGCCCTTGTCAAGGCGCAGGCAGCGCAGGCGGAGGCCAACCTGGCACGGGCGGAGGGCAATCTTGCCAGGGAGCGCGCCGAGCAGTTGCAGGAGCGGCTCACCGCCCTGGAGAGCCGCGTGAAGGGGGCCGAGGCCGCGGCACGAGCGGAAGCAGAGCGGACGCGCCAACTGCTCGTAGATACATACCGTGGCCTGGGCGCGGGGACCGGTGAATTCGAAGTACCGGACCAAGAGCCCGGACTTCAGTGCCTGGAGTGGGTGCAGGAGGAGCTGCAGGCGCTCCCCACCGTCGTGGAGGGGTTTATGGCGTATGCCTCCCTGGTCACCTGCGAGGGGGCGATGAACGCGCTCTCCCGCGAAGGGTGCCGGCACTTCGAGGTCTTCGACCAAGTCGAAGAGGACTTTGAGCGAGATATCTTCAAGGTCGCGGACCCCGTAGTGAAGGATTCTGTCGGGGCTATCTTCGACCGGCTGTGGGGTCCATACGGGCGCGAGGTGGTCAGGGAGCGCGTCGAGACGGCGAGGGCTCAGGTAACGTTTTCGCTTGTTTGGTATTTGTTGGACGTGGGATGTGTGCGTGTTTGATGAATTTTGTGTGCTTTGGCTTAGGCGGTGCGTGGCGAGAGGGTCGACGACTTCGGGGCGCTGAACAGCATGTTGGCTGACCCGGAGTCGGCCCCGGCGGAGGCTGTGTCCGAGGTCGCCCTGGCGCCGACCTCGGCCGCATCCGCGGCGGCCGGCGAAGGCCTGCCCCCAGAGGTCGCCGAAGGCGCGCCTGATGCTTCTGCAGCTGCCGCGCCGAGTGCTGAGGATCCCGCAGCGGTAGCGGCGGAGATAACAGCGGAAGCAGCGGCAGAGCCAGCAGCGGAGGCTCCCGCAACGTCAGGGCCGTCGCAGGTGGCGTAGTAGGTGTAGAGGGTTGGGGAAGTTTGTACATGTTACTGAATTTTGGTTGCTGCGCAGGTTCAAGATTTTGGGCCTGCGCACGCAACCGCTACTACTAAATTTTTGGCGGCTATGACCGCGAAAGATGGTAATGAATGTGGTGGTTCTTCATCTGAGTTTTTTGACTGTGCTGACTCTGGGAGCTCGATTGAGTGGACGGAGTCGTCGGAGGACTTGGACTACTTCGCGGCCTTGGATGTGGCTGCGACGGAGGCCTCGCCGCACGTCGCGGATGCAGGAGATGTGCCAGGTCCTTGCACCGGGCGACGGCGGCGAAGGGCAGTTGCGAAACGTATGGTTAGTGGGGTGGAGGGGGCTCGGCTTGGCGTAAGTGGGGCTGGTCGGCAGGAACTGTTGTCTTTGCCGACCGCCGAGAATATAGGTGAAGGGGAACTGCGAAGTCTTTTTGCGGGTGAGGAGCTCAGGATAATGTTATTTAATTATAGGGAGATGGGAATTATTCCTAAGGTTGAGCCGATGTAGAGTGTGGTGCCCTCGCTTGTATATGTAGAGGCTTGTATGATGAAGTTGTGTGCCCTCGCGTGCATGTGTGTGTGCGAAGGCGTTGTGTACTTTGTCTGGTTTGTTTTGTTGCGCTGTGTTGGCGTGATTATAGTTGGTCTTGGCGTGGACGGTTTGATGTTGTCGTTTCAGCCTTTGTTGAGCTAGTCCGGTCGTACCCTTAGGTGTCTTCTGCACAGATAGTCTTCGGTTTTTTCACGCTTGTTGTGCTAATCCGGCTGCACCGTTAGGCGACTTCTGCGCGGGTAGTCTTCGCGATAGACTTAGATTTTTTTCCCGCACTTGTTGTGCTAATCCGGCTGCACCCTTGGGCGACTTCTGCGCGGATAGTCTTCGCGATAGACTTAGATTTTTTTCCGCACTTGTTGTGCTAATCCGGCTGCACCCTTAGGCGACTTCTGCACGGATAGCCTTCGCGATAGACTTAGATTTTTTTCCCGCACTTGTTGTGCTAATCCGGCTGCACCCTTAGGCGACTTCTGCGCGGATAGTCTTCGCGATAGACTTAGATTTTTTTCTCGCACTTGTTGTGCTAATCCGGCTGCACCCTTAGGCGACTTCTGCGCGGATAGTCTTCGCGATAGACTTAGATATTTTTTTTCCGCACTTGTTGTGCTAATCCGGCTGCACCCTTAGGCGACTTCTGCGCGGATTTGTCGCACGCGAGGGTAGCTAGCGCTTAGCCTCGCGGTGACCTCGTGGTGGTCGAATGTCGAAGACCGTCGTCGCGGTCTTTTTCGACGCATGTCTTTGCGGGGGATTTTTCACGCATATATTACATGGCTCCGCCTCGTTAAAAACCTCACCCCCCGGGAGGAAAAGAGTGCGGGCCGGTGCAAGATTGTTTTTGCGAATTACAAGGGCGAAGACAGCCCTGAGAAGTCAAACAAAAAATTTGCGGAGGTTGTCGATGTTCCAGGAGTGCTCCAGGTCCTCGCCGTTTGGCGTTGTGAGCCTGTAAGCGCTGGGGGAAGCTTTTGTCTTGACGATGAAAGGGCCCTCCCACCTGGGCTCCAGCTTGCCCTTGGACTCTGTCCGAGCTGTTCGAATGAGTACGAGGTCCCCCTCACTGAACTCCCTCGGGGTGACTGAATGGTCGCGCCATGCTTTGGTCTGGGCTTGATACTTGTTCAGGGCCTGTAGGGCGAAGACACGGTCTCCGTCGATGAGATCCTTTGAAGTTGGCTCGTCCACATCTGGGACGGCTGACGGAACTGTTCGCGGGGACCCGTGCTTTATTTCTTACGGGGTCATGGCCTCCGATCCGTATAGAAGACGGAAGGGAGTAAACCCGGTCGCCCTGCACTCAGTCGTGTTTAGTGCCCAGACTGCCTCAGGTAAGAAATCGGTCCATCTGCCCTTTTTTCATCAAGGAGCATTTTTTTGATAGCTGTGAAGATTTTCCCGTTGGCGCGCTCCACGACCCCGTTGGACTGCGGATGATAAACTGAGGCGAAGGCAAGCTTGGTGCCAATGGAGAAACAAAAATCCTTGAAGTCTTGGTTATCAAACTGCTTGCCGTTGTCGACTGTTAGTTCGGACGGTACTCCGAAGCGGCAAACGATGTTCTGCCAGAAGAATTTTTGGGCAGTCTTTGATGTTATTGTAGAAACAGCCCGTGCCTCGATCCATTTGGTGAAGTACTCGACCGCGACGAAGGCGAACTTAAGGTTCCCCTGAGCGGTGGGCAGGGGTCCGACAATGTCGAGACCCCAGCGCTGGAGAGGCCATGTATGGGCGATCAGCTTTGTATACTACGAAGGGCCGCCTGACCGAGGGGAAAACTTCTGGCAGGCTTCGCAGGACCGAGTGACCCGATTTGCGGCGCAGATCATTGCGGGCCAGTAAAAGCCCTGGCGGATCACCTTAGCAGCTAGGGCCCTCAGCCCCGCGTGTGAGCCGCACGTGCCACTGTGGACTTCACGTAGAATCTGCATGCCTTCGGCCTCGGTGACGCACTTAAGCATTGGCTGACTGACCCCTTTTTTGTAGAGTTGGCCTTCAATCAGAGCGAAGTCTCGGCTTCGATGTCTGAGACGCTTGGCCTCACTGATGTCGGCTGGATGATAATACCCCTGCAGGAACAGGGTTATGGGTGCCCGCCAGTCTTCGGTCATGATGAGGTTGACTGTGCGGTGGCCCTCGCTGTCATTGGTTATTTGGAGCCCTTCGGGGCTCCGGACTGCTGGCGTGCCGATGACATGGAAGAACACGTCGGAGGGCAGAGTTTCGCCCCTGGCCGCGGCCTTGGCCAATGCGTCGGCCTCCTCATTCTTGGCCCGGTCCACATGCTGCAAGGTGAACCCCTTGAACTGCCTCTCGAGACTTCGGATGGCCGCGAGGTACTGCATGAGTGCGGGGTCCTTGGCTGCATAGTCTTTCTCGACTTGGCCGGAACTATCTTGGAGTCTGTTTTGATGATGCAGGTGGTGACTCCGAGGGCCCTTAGCTTGCGGAGGCCGAGGATGACTGCTTCGTATTCTGCTATATTATTTGTGCATCTGTCGGATTCCAGATTGAAGCTGAGTCGTGCTGCATATTTGTGCTTGACCCCGACTGGTGAGGTTATGACTGCAGCGACGCCTGCCCCCGCATGGCACCATGCGCCGTCGCAATGGATCGTCCAAGTCTTCTCTGCGGACGGATCCGGCTGTGTTGTTGGCCCAGTCCAGTCAACGACGAAGTCTGCCAGGACTTGAGACTTAATACCTGTCCTGGGCTCGAAGCAGATGTGGTAGCCGGAGAGTTCGGCCGCCCACTTGGCAATCCTTACCGACGCCTCCGGGTTTCTGAATAATTCGCCGAGCCCCCTGTTTGAGGTGACTCGGACCTTGAATGCTTCGAAGTAATGGCGCAGTTTGCGCGACGACATGACGACTGCGTAGGCAATCTTCTCCAGCTCTGTCATGTTGCACTTGGACGGTGTCAGCACTTCAGAGACATAATACACGGGGCACTGCCGGACCACGCCCTCGACAGTCTGCTCCTGCACTAGGGCCGCGTTGACCGCATGTGGCGAGGCCGCGACGTAGAGCAGCAAGGGGAGCGAGGGGTCGGGGCTGGTAAGGACGGCCAACTCTGTCAGGTACTGCTTTAATGAGGCGAAGGCCGCCGCCTGCTCTGGTCCCCAAGCGAAGTCTTTTGCACCATGGAGTGTCTTGAGGAAGGGGAGACTTCGCTCGGCGGACCTGGATATGAATCTGTTGAGAGCGGCCAATCTGCCTGTCAGGCGCTGGACGTCCCTGACGGACTGCGGAGGCGTCATGTCCAAGATAGCCTGAATCTTGGTTGGGTTGGCCTCGATGCCTCGGTGTGATACCAGGTAGCCCAATATTTTGCCCTGGCGAACGCCGAAGACACACTTTTCCGGGTTTAGGCGGAGTTGTGCGTCCTGCATGTTCGCGAATGTTTCGGCGAGGTCGGCGAGGTGGTCCTCCTTGCTCTTGCTGGCGACGACAATGTCATCTACATATGTGAATATATTTCTGCCAACCTGCCCCTCGAGCACTGTTTTAGTAAGCCTGGAGAAGGTGGACCCGGCGTTCTTGAGTCCCTCCGGCATTCTGATGAAGCAATATGTGTCGAAGGGTGTTATGAAGCTGGTGCTAGCCTTGTCCTCTTCCTTCATGTATATCTGGTGGTAACCGGAGAAGCAATCGAGGAGGGACATGACCTCGCATCCGGCCGCGCTATCGACTATTTTGTCGATCCGTGGCAACGGGAAATTGTCCTTTGGGCAGGCTTTATTGAGACTGGTGAAGTCGATGCACATTCGCCACTTCCCGCTCTTTTTCTGCACCATTACGACATTGGAGAGCCATGTGGGGTAAGCCACCGGCTCGATGAATTTGGCCTCCAGGAGGCGGTGCACCTCTGCCTTGGCGGCCTCCGTCTTTTCGTCGGACATCTTGCGAAGCCGCTGCTTTTTTGGCCGTACCGAAGGGTCGATTCCCAGACTATGCTCAATTATTGAACGGCTGACCCCGACCAGATCGAGGGCCGACCAGGCGAAGACATCTTTGTTCTTGGACAGGCAGCAGAGGAGCTTTTCTTCTTCATGCGAAGTAAGGTCTTCGCTGATAATGACTGTCTGCCTGGGCATGGCCTGGTCGAGGGGGACAGTCTTGGTCCCGTCGTGGCTCTGCAGCTGCGCCTTGTCATGTTGCTTATTGGTTGGGCTGGCAGGCGCGGGGGCTTCGCGTTGGGCTGTGAGGCAGTGCACGTTTCTTTGACCGGGCACGAAGTCCCGCTCTATGTTACGCGCAGTCTGTTGATTGCCGAAGACTGTGATAACGCCTAACGGACCTGGTATCTTCATACATAGGTACAGTCCGTGAATGGCTGCTTCGAACTTATTGATGGAGCCCCGGCCCATGATGGCGTTGTAAGGGTATACCATATCCACAATGTCAAAGGTTATTTGCTCACTTCGGGCATTGGGTGCTACACCGAAGGAGAGAGGCAGCTCTATTTTGCCGACGGGGAAGGTGCCTTTGCCGCCGAAGCCATACAATGGGTTGTCCGAAGGCTTAAGCAGGCTGTGGCTTATGCCCATGCGATCGAAGGCATGGAGGAAGATGATGTCCGCCTGGCTGCCGTTGTCAACGAGGACCTTGTGTAGGTCCCAGCCTGCCACGCTGCAATTGATAACCATGGCATCGCAGTGGGGGGCGCTGCGCAAGTCGACGTCCCGTGCGTCGAAGGTTAGCGGTATGTGGGACCACTTTGTCTGCACAACTGGGCCCGTGACGGCGACATGGTTGATGCTGCGGTAGTGGTCCCGCTTCTGCCGCTTGGTGTCGAAGTCGGTGCTGGACCCCCCAGTTATCATGTGGATGACTCCGCGATATGGTTGATCGGCGAAGTCTTCTTGCTTTGGGGCATGGGGGATGTTTTGGTGTTGCTGGTGTGGTGGTGGGGGTGGAGGAGGTACGATTTGTACTTCCTGATGGTGTTGGTAAGCGTGGTGCGGTGGATGCGGGGCAGGAGCGTGGATATATGGCGGAGGGGGTTGCTGGTAATTGTGCGCTACAATTCTGGGGTTGTCGGCTGGCTGCGCCCGTGCCATTCTGTCTCTGGTAGCCTTCATTTCGGGGCAGTCTTTGGTGTGGTGGGCGCAGTCTTCGCCATGGAAGAGGCAGTAGAACCGGCGCGGCGGCTGCGCACGCCCTCGGCCCCTGCCACGAGTGCCGTTTCCGCGGCCCTGGGGGGGATAGTCCTGGCGACGAGGGGGGTCGGCAGCGGGGTGCTGGTTGGCGATGTTGTGCACCTGCTGCTGATTGCGGCCGTCTCGACCGGAGTCTGGCTGCGGAGTCCTTGTCCACGTGCGGCTGGACTGTGGAGCATCTTTTGGCTTCCTCTGGGACTCAATCTTGCGCTGGTGGAGCTCTTCGGATCTGGCGTACTTTTCAAACAGCTGGTATAACTCTTGGAGGTTCTTTGGCGGATCTCTGATGCAGTGGCTGTAAAGGACGCCGGCGTGAAGACCACTGATAGCATAGTGGATGGCAATCTGGTCATCGACTGAGGGTAGCTGTGACTTGAGTGTCAGGAATTTGCGGTAATACTCCCTCAGGGTCTCCTTTTCTAGCTGCTTGCAGAGCGAGAGTTCGGCCAGGGCGTCGGTGTCTGGGTGGTACCCTTGGAAGTTGAGCAGGAACTTGTCCCGGAGACTTCTCCAGGAATCGATGGACAGCGGAGGCAACCTGGTGAACCAGGTGAGTGCGGGGCCCTCGAGGGCGATGATGAAAGACTTCGCCATTGTGGTGTCGTCCCCCCTGGACGATGCGACGGCGACCTGGTAACTCATTATGTATTGAGCCGGGTCGGTGCTGCCGTTGTACTTGGGATAGGTCCCTGCCCGGAAGTTAGCTGGCCACGGCGTCACTTGCAGGTGAGGCGCCAGGGGACTTCGCTCATCGAGATAGTTGACCCCTTGGAATGGCGCGGTGTGCGGGAAGGTGAGGTCGCGTTGAGGGAAACGCGGGTCCTCCGGCTGCGCGCGGTGCTGCAGGGGTGGCCCATGCTGCAGGCCGGGGTGGCCTTCGCGCGTGTCGTCATCGTGTGCGCGCTGCTGGAGGGGTGACTCGTGCTGTAGGCCGAGGTGGCCTTCGCACTGCATCAGCGCAATCTCCCGCTCGAGTTCCTGGGCCTTGTGCTCTTCGTCGCGTATCATTTGTCGCACTTTGGCTAGTGCGGACACGCGTTGGCGCTTGGCCTCCAGTATCTCCTTCTGCCTCTGGAGAAATCCCAACAGAGGTCGGGCTCGCCATCTTCCTCGGACCCCGAGGGCCCGTAGGTCGAGACAGCCGTCAGCCGGTCCCAGGGTGACCACACACGATACCCCAGAGGGTTTGGACTCGCCTCTATGAGAGTGTCCACCGAAGCGGAGTCGCTTGGCGGGTCGAGGCCGAATCCAAAAGGCGCGAGATGGAAATCGGTCGGTACCTTTTGGTCGACGGGCGGTGACGAAGTCACGTCAGGGACTGACTGCACCGTCGTCTTAGGTACGAGGGTGACGCCCAGCAAGTCCTTCGCGAGCGTGCTGGCGTCGTCCGTTCGCTTGAGGTTGGTGTGTTGCGGGGAGACGGCGCTCGTCTTCGTCTCAGACGCGAGGCCGATGCCCGACGCGCTCCCCGTTGGGGCGCCGGCGCCGTCGACTTGCTCGACAGCCAACGAGGTGCCGCCTCCTGCTTGGCCTTGGTTGCCCTGCCTCCTCCTCCGTCGGCGGGGGAGGGGATGGGACAAGCCCGAATGTCATCCTTCCACCACGTGGGGAAGGTGTCGTCGATTTCCCCGCCGGTGGGCGGGTTGTCGACCGCCATTGTCACTGTCCCGCGGCGGGGGAATGAGTCTCATGTCGTAGCTGCTGTCGAGGGACATGAACTCAAGGCTCCCGAAACGGAGCACCGTCCCGGGCCAGAGAGGTTGCTGGAGACTGCCCATCTGGAGCTTGATGAGAAGCTATTCGTCAACACGCAGCAGGCCCCTACCTGGCGCGCCAACTATCGGTGTTTCGAAACCCGGGGGGTCCCTGGACCGACGAGTGAATCGTCATCGCGTGCCCCAGCCCAGATGGGTCGGCGCGAGGCGGAACGCGAAGGGGGGAAGAAGAGCATCCGGAGGGAGACAGGCGTGGGAGGTGGAACCCGCGGCCTTCGTGTTAGCCCCGCGCCCAGGTCGGGTGCGCTTGCAGTAGGGGGTTACAAGCGTCCACGCAGGAGGGAGCGAGCGGCCTTGCGCGAGCGCCGTCCCGTCCTTCCCCGCGCGGCCAACCCTCTGTAAGAGGGCCCTGGACCTCCCTTTTGTAGGCGTAAGGAGAGGATCCAGGTGTACAATGGGGGTGTAGCAGTGTGCTAACGTGTCTAGCGGAGGAGAGCTAGCGCCCTAAGTACATGCCATCGTGGCAGCCGGAGAGGTTTTGGCACCCAGTTCGTGTGGTGTCGTGGCCGTCGGAGGAGCGCTGGAGCCTGGCAGAAGGACAACTGTCGGGGCTGACGAGTCCTTGCTGACGTCCTCTTGCTTCCGTAAGAGGGCTGAGAGCCACCGTCGTCACAGGGCGTGCGGGGCGCCATCATTACTCGTATAGTGGAGCGAGCCGGATGGGACGCCGGTCTTGTTCCCCGTAGCCTGAGTCAGCTCAGGGTAGGGTAATGATGGCGCCTCCTGTTGACGTGGTCGGTCCGTGCCCTAGGTTGGGCGAGGTGGAGGCTCCTCCGAGGTTGAGGTCGAGTCTGTCTTCCAAGGTCGAGGTCGAGTCCAAGCCCCCGGGTCGGATAAGGCGGAGACCGTCGGCTGAGGCCAGGGCGGAGTTCGAGCCCTGGGGTCGGGCGAAGCGGAGTTCGTCGTCTTCCGGGGCTGAGCCCGAGTCCGAGCCCTAGGGTCGGGCGGAGCGGAGTTCATCGTCTTCCGGGGCTGAGCCCGAGTCCGAGCCCTGTGGTCGGGCGGAGCGGAGTTCGTCGTCTTCCAGGGCTGAGCCCGAGTCCGAGCCCTAGGGTCGGGCGAAGCAGAGTTTCCTATGACGCCTGAGGCTGGACTTGGCTGCTGTCAGCCTCACTCTGTCGAGTGGCTCAGCAGTCGGAGCGGCGCAGGCGGCGCTGTCCTCTTGTCAGACCGGTCAGTGGAGCGGCGAAGTGAATGCGGTCACTTCGGCTCTGTCGACTGGAGGGCGTGTGTCAGGATAAAGGTGTCAGGCCACCTTTGCATTAAATGCCCCTGCGATTTGGACGGTTGGCGTGGCGATTTGGCCAAGGTTGCTTCTTGGTGAAGACTGGGCCTCGGGTGAGCCGAAGGTGTGTCCGTTGCTGGAGGGGGTCCTCGGGTGAGACGTAGATCCTCCGGGGTCGGCTGCCCTTACCCGAGGCTGGGCTCGGGCGAGGCGCGATCGCGTCCCTCGAATGGACTGATCCTTGACTTAATCGCACCCATCAGGCCTTTGCAGCTTTGTGCTGATGGGGGTTACCAGCTGAGATTTAGGAGTCTTGAGGGTACCCCTAATTATGGTCCCTGACATATATATATATATATATATGCTGATGGTAATCGGAGCCCTAGGCTTCCATTAGTATGGGAAGCCCCAGTTAGGTATATCTACGCGAGATCGATCTGGTTCTGGTTCTGGTTTTGGCTCGGGCGGATTGCAGCGTAAAACGTGAGCTAAAACAGCGTAAATCATTACGAATTTTAGCGTAAATCTTATATTTGTTTCGAAACGGCGAATGCGGCCCAAAAATTACGGCGTAAAAATCTCGCGCGTCCCATCGGGCATGGGTTCTTACTCGGACAGATTTTAGCGTAAAACGTAATCCAAAACAGCGTAAATGATTACGAATTTTAGCGTAAATCATAGATCTGTTTCGAAACGGTGAATGTGGCCCAAAAATTATGGCGTAAAAATCTCGTGTGTCTCATCGTGATCGGGTTCTGACCCGGACAGATTCTAGCGTAAAACGTGAATCAAAACAGCGTAAATGATTACGAATTTTAGCGTAAATCGTAGATCTGTTTCGAAACGGCGAATGCGGCCCGAAAATTACGGTGTAAAAATCTCGCGCGTCCCATCGAGCACGGGTTCTTACTCTGACAGATTTTAGCGTAAAACGTAAACCAAAACAGCGTAAATGATTGTGAATTTTAGCGTAAATCATAGATCTATTTTGAAACGGCGAATGTGGCCCGAAAATTACGACGTCAAAATCTGGCGCGTCCCATCGTGATTAGGTTGTGACTCGCACAGATTTTAGCGTAAAACATGAACCAAAACAACGTAAATGATTACGAATTTTAGCATAAATCGTAGATCTGTTTCGAAACGGCAAATGCAGCCCAAAAATTATGGCGTAAAAATCTCGCGAGTCCCATCATGACCGGGTTCTGACTCGGACGGATTTAAACATAAAACGTGAAACAAAACAAAACAGTGTAAATGGGTATGAATTTTAGCATAAATCGTCGATCTATTTCATAATGGCAAATGTGGCCCCGCATGAGGTTATCGCAAAACACATCAATAAATGTCGTAAATTAAAGTGTCTTTAAGCAGGGACAAATTTATATCATATCCATTAAATGGATAAGAAACTTAATGAACAACTTTTTTAACTGAATACAAAAATAGCTGGCATCCCAAATAAGAACATTCAGGTTTGTCCATAGCTTATGACTTAACTAAAATTCCAGAAAAAAGGCATTACTATACACATAGTTATGCAGCTCACATCAAAGTATGTCGAGTCAAAGTTTGGGCAGACCGAAGTCTGCAACTCTTGCATACAAGTCTTTGTCCACAAGAGTAATGCTACTAGACCAAATAACAAAAAAAACATTTTGACAATTAAAGCATTAGGTAGTTGCTAACTGTAACACCCGGTTTTAAAGAACAAAGCCGGGTGCATCTCATACATGCGCCAAAGAAGACAACATATATAATAACAGAGTGTATAGAGATAAATGTCATAAAACATCAGAGTATTTATTACATAGCGGAAGTCTTATTACAAAATAAAGGTAAATATAAAACGAACTAAGGATCGATGGCGCCAATGTCGACTGAGAAACGCCACCTAGATCAGATCGAACTCCTCAGTATTAGGCAGCTCCTCTTCAACAACCTGTTCTTCTCCTGTGGGGGGGGTGTGAGACAGCAAGAGTGAGCTCACATACGTTCATAGCTCAACAAGTCGTGGGGAATAATGTGGCATGAACTCACCAAAGGTGGGAGTTCATGAAGTGTAAGGCTGATCAATGAAATAAAGGCTAAGGCTGAGCATTGCTTTTATAAGTTGGTCAAAATTTTATTAGCAATTACTAAGTGTAAGTAAATACCAAACCTTAATAATAATAGAGAACAATAATAGTAAAATAATCCCAAATGCGATGCAAATGTCAAATTAAACTTAAGTTCCATATTTAATCATGTGAGGGTCCGAGCCGCTCTTGACCGTGAGCACGGCTAGTATACTAGTTTTACACTCTGCAGAGGTTGCGCATCTTTACCCACAAGTCATGTTACCCATCTGCCAAGAGATGGCCAATCCCATACACCTCTACCGAGGAGGCGAGGCAGGGTAACACTACGAGGCCTTTACAAAGTTCCACTAGCTTCAGACTACCCGCTACAGTTTATGGGAAGATCCAGTAAAGGGTTCCTGGCTGATAGCCATCGCAGCAAAATCAACCAGGGACCTCCCCGCACTGACCTCTCCCCTACTGCCCTTGCCCCTTTCGGGTAAGGTAGTCTTCCACTAGCTTTCCTAATTAATCAGCCAAGGGCATCCCATACTACCCTTGTGGTAGCACTGTTTTCCCGGGTGGTCGCTCCATGTTCCCATTAATTTAATGATCTTAACATGAACAACAATAATAACAAAATAATAACAGAATAATCATGAATAATGAATCTCCATACCCAATCCACATAAAGCAATAGCAAGTACTACCCAAAAATATTCCAGGGGTGAACAAGGTATAGAGGTAATCAAAACTGGGGTACATAAAGGTTCCCATCAAAATTAACCTATGCAGATCATTAAAATTAATAAGAACATGGCTGGGAAAAGTAAGTGATCAAGGGCACAACTTGCCTGTAATGAGCTCCTGCTCAGCTATCTCTACTTGCTGAACCTCAGTTTCCACAGTGGCTTGCTCGTCTACTCGCATCAACACAATACATACATAGTATAGCCAAAATCAACATCACACCAAACAGATGAATGAAATATACAGTAAAAATCTACACATTAAAATGAAACCATAGGAACTGGAATCACTAAATTTGGAGTTATAGAATTTAAGTTATGAATTTTCTAAGATTTAAGGTGATTATAATAGGATTAAATGATAAATTTATTTTCTAACAGAGTTCATGTCAAAACAGTGATTCTAAATGGTAGAGAATAATATTACAAAATTTTAGAAATTGGAATGACTCAATTTGGAGCTAAAATGAATTTTCTATGCATTTTACAAGTTTCTAGATTTGTTTTTGTATTAAAAATGAATTTTAATATTAATTTCTCTGTTTTTAATACCCTCTGGACTGGGCGCCAATTTCTGGAAAGTTCAGGGGTCTGCGCGAATAAAATCCCAGACTCAGTGAATAGTAACACATGGACTGCGGGTTGATTCTACGAAAGCAGGGGGTCTCTTTAGAAAAACTGCCCCGCGAAGGGGTACGGGGTGATATAGGCCGTCGGATCTGAAATGGACGTGCCAGATTAAATTAACGCTTCCGCGAAAGGGTACGCGATCACGACCGTTGGTTCGACGACTTACGTCCCAGATTCCAAAAGGACCCTGATCTCCCCTCGCCCGCATGATTTCTATCCTGCGGTCCAGATCTACCGGCGCGAAGGGGTATTCCAATGTCTAATCTCAGCCGTTCAAAGATCGATCAACGGTGCCGAACCCATCTCCTTCCCCCCGACACTAGCTCACGGCGGAGCAGGTCACCGCACGGCGGCGAGACTGCCGGGGTTACAATTCCGGTCCCCCTACCCGCCAATCTATAATTCACTCACCCCTCGCCTAATTGACGACCCGATGAACACTTTTCCCCCACTAATTTCTTCCCTCGACAAGTGCAAGGTACTACCCACGGCGCGCCGCGGCAACGCATGGCCGAGGCGATCCAACCCGCCTTCACGATGAGTCGATGGCTAAATTAGTTGGTGCAGAATGAACCTGGAGCGATGGCGGATCCGGGACGGAGAAATCTTACCAAGGTTACGCAGTGCCAGACCCAGTCCACGGCGCGCGGCGGAGAACGGACACCGGTGAGCGATTTCCAGCCGGTCCGGTCGACGATTCACCCAGGAGAGGCCGGGAAGCTTTATGGCAAGCTACGGCGGAGCTCCGGCAACACTTTTCCGACGCCAATCCCACGTCGAAGCGCGGCCTTTCGTTCCCCCCTCCTATCGGTGGCTATGGCGGCTGGGTTCGCTCGGTTGCGATGGGACTCAGGCGCGTTAGCAAAGGAGTGAGGGACGGGTATGGGGCGAGGAGGTCGCGAGGCCCGTCAAATAGGCCCCATGGAGTCCGCGGTCAGCTCGAACGGGGCACACCCGGAGATCCAGCGCACGCGATTTCCGTTGACGTCGTGCCCGCGAAGGTCGGCTTGGTGGTTGAGGACGATTCCGACCAGCGGGGCCCATATGTCGGTCAGCCACCGATTGAGCGCGGGCGAGCGCGGTATGACTGGTTTCTGGGCCCGGATGGCAGCGAGTCGGCGCGATTGAGAACTTGAGCTAGCGGCTGACGGAGGGGTCCCAAGTGTCGGCGCCCGATCGCGCGTTAGAGATGGGCCGCGCGGGACACTTCCCTTGGTGGGCCGAAAAGCACAGCCGAAGCCCAGGTAAGGTTTTCTTCTTTTCTTTTTATTTTTCTGTTTTCTTTCTTTCTATTTTCATACCCAAATTTGAATTCAAATTTTTAAATTCAAACCTTGTGCAGAGTTTGTCCTCGAATTTTATTGTGAACTTAGGAAGTACTAATTTGGAACATTTATGAAATTTGTTTTATATTTTATATCCTTTCTCCTTCTCATTTTCAAAACCCTCATTTTTTAATTTAGGATTTGATTTTAACTTCTAGCATTTATTATCTTATTATTCCTATTATTATTATTTTATTTAATGCACAACACATAAACTCCAACAAATGCACTTTTCTTTATTTTAGCATAATTGTTTTATTTAGTCACTCTCAATTACATAAGTGCTCTTTTTATGATGCAAATAAGACACACAAAATGAGGGACTCTCTTTATTACTCTTGGTATACAACTTGAGTATTACAAATCCTACCCCCCTTAAAAATAATCTCGTCCTCGAGATTTAAGAAGATCTAGGGAAAAGGTGGGGAAAATCTATACGAAGTTCTTCTTCTCTTTCCCAAGTTGCTTCATCTTCACCGTGGTGGCTCCATTGAACTTTGCACATCTTTATAACCTTATTTCTTGTAACTCGAGTCAATGTATCCAGAATCTTAATGGGGTATTCAGCATAAGTCAAATCCTCTTGAACACTAAGGTCTTCCATTGGTAACTGTTCTTCAGGCACTCTGAGACATTTCTTTAGCTGAGATACATGAAAGACATCATGTACATCTGACAGATGATCGGGTAACTCCAATTGATATGCAACCTCTCCCACTCGCTTTAAGATTAAGAAGGGTCCAATAAAGCGAGGGGACAACTTTCCTTTGACTTTGAACCTTCTCATACCCCGGAGCGGTGACACCTTCAAATAGACATAATCTCCCTCCTTAAACTCAAGTAGTCTTCTCCGGGTATCAGCATAGCTTTTCTGCCTGGACTGTGCAGTTCTCAAATTTTCCCTTATTTGCTGAACTTGTTCCTCTGCTTCTTGTATAATCTCAGGTCCAAACAACTGTCTTTCACCAGTTTGATTCCAATACAATGGAGTCCTGCACTTTCTGCCATACAAAGCCTCAAACGGTGACATCTTCAAGCTGGCCTGATAGCTATTATTATATGAGAACTCCGCATACGGTAGACTCTTATCCCAACTACCACCATGCTTAAGAGCACAAGCTCTTAACATATCTTCAAGCACTTGGTTAGTCCTCTCAGTTTGCCCATCAGTCTGGGGATGGTAAGCCGAACTAAAGTTCAATCTCGTATCCAAAGACTCATGCAACTGCTTCCAATATCGAGAGGTAAACTGTGATCCTCGATCTGACACAATCTTCTTTGGCACGCCATGCAGGCAGACAATCCGTGCCATGTACAACTCTGCCAACTTGGCTCCTGAATAAGTGGTCTTCACTGGAATAAAGTGGGCTACCTTGGTTAGCCTGTCCACAATCACCCATATAGAATCATATCCAGCAGACGTGCGGGGTAATCCAACAATGAAGTCCATGCCAATCTCTTCCCATTTCCACTCAGGTATCTTCAGTGGATGCAATAGTCCGGCTGGCCTCTGGTGTTCAGCTTTAACTCTTTGGCATACATCGCACATAGCCACATGTGCAGCCACATCTCTCTTTAGTCCATACCACCAATACTTTTGCTTCAAATCTTGATACATCTTAGTGCTCCCAGGGTGGATAGAATAAACTGAATCATGTGCCTCCTTCAATATGGTTTCCCGAAGACTATCAATATCGGGAACACAGATCCGATTCTTGAACCATATCGTGCCTTGTTCATCCTCTGTGAACTCCGGGCCTCGACCTTCAGTAATAAGATCCTTAATCTCTTGTATTTAGCATCACCAATTTGTCCTTTGCGGATTTCTTGCTCCAAAGTAGTTTCTTCATCAATAATAACTCCTTCAGTGTGAGTAACTATCCCCAGGTTAAGTCTCCTGAAATTCTCAACAATCTCATCGAGTAGCTGGGCAACAACAGCTAAATGAACATGCTCCTTTCGACTTAAGGCATCTGTAACCAAATTTGCCTTGCCCGGGTGATAGTGAATCTCCAAATCATAATCCGTAATAAGCTCCAACCAACGGCGTTGCCTAAGGTTGAGATCCTTCTGAGTGGATATATACTTCAAACTCTTATGATCCGTATATACTTGGCACTTCTCGTCCCACTTGAATTCTCTTTCCTTCACCAAAAGCGAGGTCATAAGCTTAGCAATCTTAGAAAATCCTTCAATAAATCTCCAATAATATCCTGCAACTCCTAGGAATTCCGAATCTTCGTAACTATAGTGGGTATGCTCCACGCCACTATCTCCTTGACTTTAGCAGGATCCACTGATATTCCTCCATTAGAAATGATATGTCCAAGAAATGGCACCTCGCCAATCCAAAACTCGCATTTACCGTACTTGGCGTAGAGTTGATTATCTTAAAGCTTCTGTAGTACCAATCACATATGTTCCTCATGATCACTATCACTCTTGGAGTAAATAAAAATATCGTCCATGAAAACCACGACGAATCGGTCCAGATCATGCACCTTATTCTTCAGATCCATAAAGTAGTTGGTGCATTAGTTAGTCCAAATGACATAACAGTGAACTCATATAAGCCATATCGGGTCGATAAAACCGCCTTGGGAATCTCCGATGGGCAAATCTTCATTTGGTGATAACCCGGTCGGAGTTCAATCTTCGAGAATACCCTTGCTCCTCTCATCTGATCAAATAAATCCTCAATGCAGGGTAATGGACACTTGTTCTTCATAGTGACATCATTAAGAGTCCTACAATCCACGCACATCCCTTACAATCCATCTTTCTTTTTTTGCAAACAAAACTGGTGCTCTCCAAGGTGAAGACTCGGACGAATGTACTCAGCCTCTTGCAAATCCGTTAAGCGCTTCTTGAGTTCTTTTAACTCTTCTACAGACATTCTATACTGCTTGGCTCCAATATTATAGCAGTAACTCCAAATTCTCTACCCATAATGGCCAATGTCAATCTACGTGTCATTTGATTCACCACAACAGGCCCTTTAGGTGTAATTACTCTCGTGGGCTTTCTCATATTGTCCAACGCATATGCCCAAACCAAAATCTCAGCATGACGCATAAATTTTATTAGCAACACACGGGGTCAAATAGACTTTTTTTATTCCTCCTAAAATAGTATCATACCAAACACTAACTAAAGGAACATGTAGATCTTACAAATAGTAGTAATTTATATATATGTTTATGTAGCTTGGTGGAGCCGGTGGTGGTGGAGATGGTGGTTGCTCTTGTTGTTGTCTCTCCAACCGTGATTGCCTTATTTCTTGCTGTATCTCCAGACGGGCCTGACGTATTTCCTCGCGTTCTTGTCTTATCTGGTTTTGCATTTCGGTCATCATGTCCGTCAATTGCTGTATTACCAGCCTTTGGGTTGCGATCACTTGCTCGGTTTCAACAGGTGAAGGATTTGGAGGATTCATTTCTGTTTGCTGTTGCGTGATAATCTTTCCTTTCCTGGTATTGACCATCTGAGTTAGATACATAAGGTAGGAGAATAGTAGACAAGGCAGTAATTACAAATCATGTTACTTTGGGGGATTTATTAGCTAAGTAGTTTAATGTTTTACCCACCATAGCTAATTTATTACCTTATGCTGGCACATGCTAAGATGTCCATATAATATTACTTCAATCAATCAAAGAAGCAAATCAGACATTTTTCATCAGAACAATCAACCAACATTTTTAATAGAAAATTTTTTTTTAGGTCTCCTATCTCTTAAAAATGTCATAGGGGTAGGGATTCCAAGGTTTGAAATCCATCTTGTCTTAGAGTAGAAAAGGTAAGAATGATCAGAGTAGAACAGTAGAAGGTGAGACAGGATCAAGATAAGTATAGAAAGAATCAGAGTGAGATAAGTATAGAATGAATCAGAGTAGGATAAGTAGGTAAGGGTTGTCCATTTCTATCTAGGTTTCGTCCTACAGTCAACATTTCCTCTGATACCACTTCTGTAACACCCGGTTTTAAAGAACAAAGCCGGGTGCATCTCATACATGCGCCAAAGAAGACAACATATATAATAACAGAGTGTATAGAGATAAATGTCATAAAACATCAGAGTATTTATTACATAGCGGAAGTCTTATTACAAAATAAAGGTAAATATAAAACGAACTAAGGATCGATGGCGCCAATGTCGACTGAGAAACGCCACCTAGATCAGATCGAACTCCTCAGTATTAGGCAGCTCCTCTTCAACAACCTGTTCTTCTCCTGTGGGGGGGGGTGTGAGACAGCAAGAGTGAGCTCACATACGTTCATAGCTCAACAAGTCGTGGGGAATAATGTGGCATGAACTCACCAAAGGTGGGAGTTCATGAAGTGTAAGGCTGATCAATGAAATAAAGGCTAAGGCTGAGCATTGCTTTTATAAGTTGGTCAAAATTTTATTAGCAATTACTAAGTGTAAGTAAATACCAAACCTTAATAATAATAGAGAACAATAATAGTAAAATAATCCCAAATGCGATGCAAATGTCAAATTAAACTTAAGTTCCATATTTAATCATGTGAGGGTCCGAGCCGCTCTTGACCGTGAGCACGGCTAGTATACTAGTTTTACACTCTGCAGAGGTTGCGCATCTTTACCCACAAGTCATGTTACCCATCTGCCAAGAGATGGCCAATCCCATACACCTCTACCGAGGAGGCGAGGCAGGGTAACACTACGAGGCCTTTACAAAGTTCCACTAGCTTCAGACTACCCGCTACAGTTTATGGGAAGATCCAGTAAAGGGTTCCTGGCTGATAGCCATCGCAGCAAAATCAACCAGGGACCTCCCCGCACTGACCTCTCCCCTACTGCCCTTGCCCCTTTCGGGTAAGGTAGTCTTCCACTAGCTTTCCTAATTAATCAGCCAAGGGCATCCCATACTACCCTTGTGGTAGCACTGTTTTCCCGGGTGGTCGCTCCATGTTCCCATTAATTTAATGATCTTAACATGAACAACAATAATAACAAAATAATAACAGAATAATCATGAATAATGAATCTCCATACCCAATCCACATAAAGCAATAGCAAGTACTACCCAAAAATATTCCAGGGGTGAACAAGGTATAGAGGTAATCAAAACTGGGGTACATAAAGGTTCCCATCAAAATTAACCTATGCAGATCATTAAAATTAATAAGAACATGGCTGGGAAAAGTAAGTGATCAAGGGCACAACTTGCCTGTAATGAGCTCCTGCTCAGCTATCTCTACTTGCTGAACCTCAGTTTCCACAGTGGCTTGCTCGTCTACTCGCATCAACACAATACATACATAGTATAGCCAAAATCAACATCACACCAAACAGATGAATGAAATATACAGTAAAAATCTACACATTAAAATGAAACCATAGGAACTGGAATCACTAAATTTGGAGTTATAGAATTTAAGTTATGAATTTTCTAAGATTTAAGGTGATTATAATAGGATTAAATGATAAATTTATTTTCTAACAGAGTTCATGTCAAAACAGTGATTCTAAATGGTAGAGAATAATATTACAAAATTTTAGAAATTGGAATGACTCAATTTGGAGCTAAAATGAATTTTCTATGCATTTTACAAGTTTCTAGATTTGTTTTTGTATTAAAAATGAATTTTAATATTAATTTCTCTGTTTTTAATACCCTCTGGACTGGGCGCCAATTTCTGGAAAGTTCAGGGGTCTGCGCGAATAAAATCCCAGACTCAGTGAATAGTAACACATGGACTGCGGGTTGATTCTACGAAAGCAGGGGGTCTCTTTAGAAAAACTGCCCCGCGAAGGGGTACGGGGTGATATAGGCCGTCGGATCTGAAATGGACGTGCCAGATTAAATTAACGCTTCCGCGAAAGGGTACGCGATCACGACCGTTGGTTCGACGACTTACGTCCCAGATTCCAAAAGGACCCTGATCTCCCCTCGCCCGCATGATTTCTATCCTGCGGTCCAGATCTACCGGCGCGAAGGGGTATTCCAATGTCTAATCGCAGCCGTTCAAAGATCGATCAACGGTGCCGAACCCATCTCCTTCCCCCCGACACTAGCTCACGGCGGAGCAGGTCACCGCACGGCGGCGAGACTGCCGGGGTTACAATTCCGGTCCCCCTACCCGCCAATCTATAATTCACTCACCCCTCGCCTAATTGACGACCCGATGAACACTTTTCCCCCACTAATTTCTTCCCTCGACAAGTGCAAGGTACTACCCACGGCGCGCCGCGGCAACGCATGGCCGAGGCGATCCAACCCGCCTTCACGATGAGTCGATGGCTAAATTAGTTGGTGCAGAATGAACCTGGAGCGATGGCGGATCCGGGACGGAGAAATCTTACCAAGGTTACGCAGTGCCAGACCCAGTCCACGGCGCGCGGCGGAGAACGGACACCGGTGAGCGATTTCCAGCCGGTCCGGTCGACGATTCACCCAGGAGAGGCCGGGAAGCTTTATGGCAAGCTACGGCGGAGCTCCGGCAACACTTTTCCGACACCAATCCCACGTCGAAGCGCGGCCTTTCGTTCCCCCCTCCTATCGGTGGCTATGGCGGCTGGGTTCGCTCGGTTGCGATGGGACTCAGGCGCGTTAGCAAAGGAGTGAGGGACGGGTATGGGGCGAGGAGGTCGCGAGGCCCGTCAAATAGGCCCCATGGAGTCCGCGGTCAGCTCGAACGGGGCACACCCGGAGATCCAGCGCACGCGATTTCCGTTGACGTCGTGCCCGCGAAGGTCGGCTTGGTGGTTGAGGACGATTCCGACCAGCGGGGCCCATATGTCGGTCAGCCACCGATTGAGCGCGGGCGAGCGCGGTATGACTGGTTTCTGGGCCCGGATGGCAGCGAGTCGGCGCGATTGAGAACTTGAGCTAGCGGCTGACGGAGGGGTCCCAAGTGTCGGCGCCCGATCGCGCGTTAGAGATGGGCCGCGCGGGACACTTCCCTTGGTGGGCCGAAAAGCACAGCCGAAGCCCAGGTAAGGTTTTCTTCTTTTCTTTTTATTTTTCTGTTTTCTTTCTTTCTATTTTCATACCCAAATTTGAATTCAAATTTTTAAATTCAAACCTTGTGCAGAGTTTGTCCTCGAATTTTATTGTGAACTTAGGAAGTACTAATTTGGAACATTTATGAAATTTGTTTTATATTTTATATCCTTTCTCCTTCTCATTTTCAAAACCCTCATTTTTTAATTTAGGATTTGATTTTAACTTCTAGCATTTATTATCTTATTATTCCTATTATTATTATTTTATTTAATGCACAACACATAAACTCCAACAAATGCACTTTTCTTTATTTTAGCATAATTGTTTTATTTAGTCACTCTCAATTACATAAGTGCTCTTTTTATGATGCAAATAAGACACACAAAATGAGGGACTCTCTTTATTACTCTTGGTATACAACTTGAGTATTACACTAACTTAAGTACACATAGGAACACACGAATGACAACAACGCATAGGAACATACTGCTATGACCAGATCATAACTCAGGATCTCAATTAGTCGTTGATGCTTAAATCTCAAGTTGTGTGTTCCAAAGAACCCTATTGCAAGGTCCTTGCTGCTGAATAGCCAGCAGCTCCTGCATGACCACTTAATAAATGAGACCAGCTCATTCATAAAGCTCATACATGCTAAGTAGCATTCATTATTGAAATTCTAATAGTAAAGCTCATACCTAACTTCACAGTAGCTCAACGACCAGCTCTTCCAACAGGTCATCTTTTACCATTCTCTCAATGTCCCTTCCTGCCCTGTCGATGCAGTCTGCTAAACCAGGCCACTTCGGATCAAGTCCTTTCTTCTCTGGCTTAGTCTCACTGGGTACAAGGTGTTCCCGTCTCTGAACTAGCATCTGGAAGACTTTCTCCAGGAGACCATCTGAGCCCCAAAGTGGGGCCAAGTTCCTAGTGGTATAGACCCAAGGTTGCATGTTCAAGCATCGACAAGCTCAAGCTTGAGTTGGAGATCTAAAAGAAGACAATATAATTAAACACACAAAATAGAAAATATAAAAGGCCAGAGAGTCACAGAGAAAGGTATGAAGGCATAATGACTAACCATATGGATTTGCAGGCTCTTGTCTCATGTTTTCAGAATCTGAGCAATCTTCAGATAGAGGCTGAAGAACAGATATTGGGCTAGCCTGACCTATTTCTTTAGCGTATATGACAGATATAGAGTCTAGGCATGCAGCATGAGGATAGTACACCTGTCAAAGATAGCATGAGCTTAACCTTCCTACCATGCACATTGAAGAAAGCAAACTAAATACACGTGTCCATCTGTTGTACAACAGTAATAATTAAATTTGGTTCAGTTTGAAAGATGGCTAGACACCATGCTAATAAAAGTTTGAACAATTATTCCGATTCCAGAAAACCAAGAAACCATTCAAGCATCTTCAAAACACATTATCATGACTGATAGAGGGTCGCGACAACTGAGCTGATTGAAAGTGTGGATGTACACACAGACTACACAAATCCGAGTTATAGCCGATACAGAATTTGGTGCCTATATCTTTTTTATATAAATCATGTAGTTGCTCCTAGGTTTGTCCAGTTTATTTAGGGGAAAATATAACCTGGATCTACGTGTTTATCAAAAGAACATAAAATGATATACAAGTGGTGGTCTACGTGTTTACAACGCGGAGCATACACGAGATCTGGTAATTGAGCATAATAACACATTCAAATTAGCATAAAAGACGTATTTAGGAATAAAAATCACAAGAGAAGTGATACAACCATATTGATCATCTCAAGAGAAGAGATATATGTTTTAATCATGGTATATTTGAAATACACATGTTTATTTCTAGGTTTCAAGGAAGACAGAGCAGGGCGAGATCAGTAGAGAATGCACTAGAACCAGGAGCGCTGAGAGCAACACCCTTATCATTCTCCTGGTTTCAAGGAAGACAGAGCAGGGCTTGATCTTCTTGTAACTCTGGACGAAGCTCCAACCTGAGCGCTGAGAGCAACACCCTTATCATTCTCCTGTTTCTTGCACTTGCGCTTCCTGTCAACAAAAACATCCACTTGTACTTCTTCAGACTCGGCAACTCTCAATGAATTTCTCCTGGAACGCCTCAAAGGGACAACTGCGCCTACCTCTACAGAACCGGCTTGAGCAGACTTCCCCCTTGTCTTGGCAACAACAAGCGAACAGGTGACTTGGGACCTTAGTTCACAGTCTTGAGCCTTAGCACATAGCGAGTTTCTGCTGGACTGCCTCACAAGGACATCTGCGCCCAGCGAATTCCTCCTGGACCGCGTCATAGGGACATGTGCGCCCAGCGAATTCCTCTAGGACAGCTTCACAGGGACATCTCCGCCCACCTCTACAAAGGTAACCTTCTTCGTCTCATCAGCATCGCCGCTAGTTTGCCTCACACAACCCTTCCTCGCTGCCACTCCAGCCACCTCCTCCTCCGCACTAACCGCCCTCTGCGAAAGCAAGGAAGCAAAACCCAGCAACAGCATTAGAGAACAGTACCGCCAACCATTTCCATAAAAAAATGAACGCGCGGAGCATTTCCACGAGCACTTGGGGCTCAGATAAAGAGCGACGATGGTACTGCCTTAGGAAGGGGAGTTGAGAGCATCGAGTCCTTACCCCGATCGCGGCGTCAAGACGGGCAATGAGATCGGCGTTGTAGCCCCTGGCAGAGAGGTCGTGCCGCTTGCAGAATGCCTAGAGCCCCACTCGATCCATCCGGCACAGCTCGATCCCCTCTAGAGATCACTGCGGCCTGGCTATCTACGGCGAGTCGGGTTCAGAACCCAGTGTCGTCTCCGTCCAAAAACTTTTGATAGGCTGCGCGGCGTGACGAACTACTCCGGTCGCATTCTGTCGGGCGGCGTGACGAACTGCCTTTCAGAACCCAGTCTCGCTCTATTGAGGCGGTCGATGGCCGGCTTGGACTGGGCGAGGAGCCAGTTCATGGTCTTGCTGGCCTTGTCGAACCCGAGGCGGTCCTGCAGCGCGAAGAACTCTTGCGCGACCCCGACCGAGAGCCGCATCCGGCAGTCGTAGACGCCCTGCGTCGTGTGGATCTTGTTGTGCCAATCCATCCGGAACGGTCGCTTCCGTAGTACGGTCGCGGCCTGGACGCCGGCGTCATCCACCACCGGTGCCAACCCGTTGCTCGACAGCTCCCTCTCACCCGCCAGCGCCTTCAGGGGGGGTCGTCTCAGGCCTGGGTGCCGAAACGGAGCTCGACGTAGGCGTATGTGCTTCTCGAGGAAGGGGGTGAAGACCTCGACGAGGCGCTGGTCGGACTTCAGTGGGGATGGTGGCGGCGCAGCATCCACGGAGGCTGTGAGATCCGGTAGCCACGGCCGTGCTGCACTAGGTGGATCCGGATCTGGGCGGGGTGGTTGTCTGGATCGGGGAGTGGGGCTCGAAGACGGCGGCGTGAGTGGAGGTACAACTGCCGCCACCGAAACCCTATTTTTTTCTTGCACACAGCCGCTGTCAGGAAGGTTGGATAGAGTGATCCATTTTATACGATGGTGTTATAGCAAAATAAACGTAAACTTATGTACAACAAGGCGTAAAGGTGATGTTATATTGGAAGGACTAGGTGGTGTGCTTGAACCACCTGGTCGACCGATTGAGTGGGGGTCAGGGCTTTCTCTAATTAGAGAGAGCTCAGGGCTCCTAATACTATAACTATATATATATATATATATATATATATATATATATATATATATATATATATATATATATATATATATATATATATATATATATAGATTGTATATTAGGAGCCCTGGGCTTCCAATAACTAAAGGAAGCCCGGGCCAGACAGTGGAATCCGGTCGAGCCGGACCACATCCGGATGTCTATAAAACAGGACCCGGAGTGCTAGGGTTCAGTTTTTCACACCCCATCTCGATTCATTAGCGACGGCGGTTGCCCGATAGCGCGCGCGGCGGTGGACCCCGACCAGTGGCTGCGGTGGTCGTGGCTCCCTGACCTCGACATGCGGTGGCGGCGGTTCCCTGGCTGGCGGTGGTGGCCCCCGATCCAGAGGGCGAGCGGCGGCGGATCCCAGGCTGGTGGCCGCAACTCCATTACCTCGACGCGCGATGGCGGAGGTTCCTCGATCCGCAGCGAGGCCCTTGTGCAGGCAAGCGGCGGCGTCCCCGAAGCCCCGAGGAGGCGGCACTTCCAAGACCGGCGAGCAAGCGACGCCCGTCGACGTGCGAGTAGCGACGGCGACGCATGAGGCGCGATGTTCGAGCGAGCGACGTCACGGAAGGGGCGAGATGCGCGCAACGATGATCGCGCGTGACATCCTCCGATCCGGCGCATTTATCTTTTCGTTTATTGTGTTTTATGCCTACCACATGTATTATTTACGCTAAAAACTGTATGATTTTATGCTTTAACACAGAGTTCGTATATCAGTTTACTGCATGCACATTGGAAAGGCAATTCCTTGATTTATGTTGTTCTTAATTTGCGCGCATGCAATGGAAACTCTCACGATTTTGCCATAATTTTTGGATCTGTATAAAAATAGAAACCGCATGCATGCGGCTGCCATGTTTTTCGGATCTGTCATAAAAATAGGATCATAATAACAACCTACTAAAGCTATCAACCTCTAATTGACTCGGTATTTACGCTTATAATTGAGGGATTTTATGCTCAAAACTTAAGGTTTTTACGCTCCACCCGGAGATGCGTCCACCAGTGAACAACATGCCAGATTTTTTACGTAGTGTAAGGAATTGCATAAATACCTACACCCTGTAGTATAATTTGTTTCAGTATACATCATAAATTAGTTCTAATGCGTTTAGTTGCATGGCTGTTGGAGGGATCCTATATTTATGAAGGAAATAAAACATTAAATGTGATTTTTTGTTTCTATGCATGCAATTTATTTCCTTTCATTGCATATTCTTTCCATCATAAATTCGTGTGCATGCAGCCTGTAGCAGATTTTTACGCAGTATACCGAATTGCATAATTATCTACACAGTGTAGCATATTTAGTATCAGTATATAGCATAAAATGGTCATTACGAGTTTTAGTTGCATGTCTGTTGCAGCGATCCTAAATTTATGGAGGAAATAAAGCATTTAAAATAGAAACCGCCACACATATCTTTCCTAAATTTACGCGCATGCAAGGGAACGTGTTTGACTCATGCGTGCATTTTGCCATAATTTTAGGATCTGTATAACCGCATGCATGCGGCTGCCATGTTTTTTTGGATCTGCCATACAAATAGGATCGTAATAACAACCTACTAGATCTATCAACCTCTCACATTGGCTCGGTATATACGCTTATAATTGAGGGATTTTATGCTCAAAACTTAAGTTTATTATGCTCCAACCCGGAGGTGCGTCCACCAGTGAACAACATGCCAGATTTTTTACGCAGTGTAACGAATTGCATAAATACCTACATCATGTAGTATAATTTGTATCAGTATATATCATAAACTAGATTTAATGTGTTTTAGCTGCATGGATGTTGGAGGGATCTTATATTTATGAAGGAAATAAAACATTAAATACGATTTTTTGTTTCTATGCGTGTAATTCATTTCCTTTCATTGCACATTATTTTTATCATAAATTCGTGTGCATGCAGCTGGTAATAGATTTTTATGCAGTATATCGAATTGCATAATTATTAACACAGTGTAGAATATTTAGTCTCAGTATATATCATAAAATGGTCCATACGCGTCTAGCTGCATGGCTGTTGCAGCGATCCTAAATTTATGGAGGAAATAAAGATTTAAAAACAGAAACTACCGCACATATCTTTCCTAAATTTATGCGCATGCATTGGATCGTGTTTGACTTATGCATGCATTCCTTTTTTTGCGCTAACAGACATGGGCAGGTGGCGCACCCGACAGCCTGTTTGGACGCGCTGGTTGAACCAGTTTGCAGGGGTGGTCGGCCTGGGCTTCCTTTAACTATTGGAAGCCCAGGGCTCCCGTTATACCTGTCCTATATATATATATATATATATATATATATATATATATATATATATATATATATATATATATATATAGTGTTTTTTTATTCTATAATTTAATGAGTTGTGTACTATTATATGACGTAGAGCCATATCTAAATTTTTATCCATCCTCCGCCACTGGTCACGATCACGTATTTCTCTTGTATGTTCAGAGGGGACCTGTCTCACCTCAAGAGTGGGATCTAATTTGTCATGTATAATCACCAAGAAGTAGGTCTCATCTGAATACTTGATTTTTGTAATCTTGTTTAATTATAATAATCTATTTTACAATCCACGAAGTGATTATTATTCAATGAACCCAAACAAAGACAAAGGTCCTCGTTTGGTTGGCAGATTAATTATTATAATCTAGATTAGAATAAAAAAATCAGAAGTACTTGGAACTGTATATTGTTTGTGGTGGTTTAGAGGGATAAGTTGGTTTCTAAGCACCGATTAATTATCTCCTGTTAGATAGTCTCACTAGGTTATCGTAATCTAGTGTTTTGATTATAATAAACTATTCTATAATCTATGCTGTTTTAGATCATAATTAGATAACTTTAGCTGATTATTATAATCCAAATAGTATCGAACAGGTCCTAAGTAGTTATTTAGAATTGATATCATACTTAAAATATACCAAACCGTCATAAAAGATAATTAAAATATGCCACGTAATGATGTGGTTCCAACACTTCATAAATATGTTGGCCGGTCATCCTTTTCTTGGTACTCAAATGCACATCATTTTCCATGGCTTCTCCTCTGCTCTCGTGCATTTTCTTGTGCTTCTACATTTCCACTGTTCATGGCGCTGGTGAAGACAGCTTTGTGACGGTGCCATCCAGCTCTTTTGAGCCAGAGTCAGTTTGCTCCGGAGAGTTTGGTACAGGAGTCTGGTTTATTCCTTTCCTTTAAATGCTTCAGACAAAACCTTATGATCTGCATATGTTTCAGTCAAACCGGAGCAAAATGGCTCCACCGTGTATGTCCCACTAGTACACCGGCACGGTCCGTGCGCGCCGGCTCCGTCGCTATCCACAGACACGCGGTCCTTCTCTGACATCTTCCGCAGAAGCCGTGCTCGCCAGAGCTACATCGTCAGCGGGAAGAAGGTGAGCATCCCCGCCGACCTAGGCACCTCCGTGATGTCGCTAGAGTACGTTGTCAGGGTGAGCTTCGGCACGCCGGCAGTGCCACAGGTCGTCGTCATCGACACCGGCAGCGACGTGTCGTGGCTGCAGTGCAAACCGTGCAGCTCCGGCCAGTGCTTCCCGCAGAAGGACCCCTTGTATGACCCGAGCCACTCGTCGACGTATAGTGCCGTCCCTTGCGCCTCCGACGTGTGCAAGAAGCTCGCCGCCGATGCGTACGGCGGCGGCTGTACGAGTGGGAAACAGTGCGGGTTTGCCATCTCGTATGCGGACGGAACAAGCACGGTGGGTGCGTACATCCAGGACAAGCTAACGCTGGCGCCTGGGGCCATCGTACAAAATTTCTACTTCGGTTGTGGCCATGGCAAGCACGCGGTGCGTGGCTTGTCACTACACGACGGTTTACTTACAGCAACCTACGGTTGGTTGCTAAAACGGTCTTCAGCGACCTACGATTGGTCGCTAAAAACTTTTAGCGACCCATAAGGATGGTCGCTGTAAGTGCCGTCGCTAAAGGCTTTAGCGACCGACATCTTTTTAGTGACCGACCGTTCGTTGCTAATATTGTATATTTAGCGACCAACCGTGGGTTGTTGTACTATAGATTTAGCAACCAACTGTAAGTCGTCATACTATACATTTAGCAACCAACAGAAAGTCGCCCTTTTTACAGTTGTTATTAATAATAATATACATTTAATTAAGCACCACAAATCACATATTTTTATACACAAATCATAAAGACAAACACAGTTAATCAGTATACCACAGTCATAGATCCATCACATAAACACAAAAGCACCACAATTATATATTCACAAAAAGCATCACAATTATAATATCATTCACAACTAGATCATTTACAGATAGCTAGCTAGATTATTCACAAAAGCTCCAGAGATGATCAGTCACAAAAGCACCACAGCGACATCACTCCAGCTTGAAGCAGTTCAAAAGCCCACAACTACATCACTAATGTTTCATATCACTCCAGCTATTGTTCAAAAGCCCACAACTACATCACTCTAGCTGCTCCAGAGCTGATCAGTCACAAAAGCACCAAAGCTACACTAATGCTTCAAGCAGTTCAAAAGCCTTCAGACAACCACTCCAGCTTCTTGTATCCTCCTGTTTTAAGGTACAAGCTTTCTTTATCCAGAACACCCTAGAAAAAAGTACATCAAATTAGTATATTGTTGCTACATTTGCAAATAAAAATATAATTTTGATGCCTTATCTACCTCCACTAGGCGGTGTTGCAGCCTTATGCACCAACTTCAGCTGGTGCAATCAAGGTTAATCATCATTAAGTTGATGGCTCATATAAATCTAAATATAAACAAGATAAGATATAGACTATTACTTTCTTGTACGGCCATGCAACTGACATCATGTAAGCATCAGCCCTACACTGATCGCATTTTGATTAGGGAAACATATTGGTCACCTAAAATGGGGTAATAACCCTCTTTCTTGATCCACACCTTTGTGTAACTATATGTGTGGAGAAACTAATTCACACTTATGTGCACGAAGATTTGTAAGTCATATCATGAATATAGAGTCCAAATCAGACCACAACTACCAAGAATTTTTTGAATAAACACATGCCCAAGTAAAGAAGAGTCAAAATTGATTGGCCTAGCCTTTTAGGGTATTACAGTGTATAATGTTTTAGTATTTTAGACTGCACTACTGTAATATCACAGGAACTACAAATGGAGCATTCAATACTACTAGTACAATGACCGTGCGTTGCGACGGCACACAAATTATTCAATAAAATATTAGTGGACAACAATTACATGAAAACGAACAATTGGCTTAACACAAAAAAATCTTGAATAAATCCGTGTGATGGTGATTGCTCTACTTACTTGGAAGTACTTAGTAAGGGCCTTAGACTTTCCTGGCCGCTTGAAGTGCCTTTTGGGTCAATTACATAGCTCACCTGCAAAATAAGATGTCAAATATACTATCACATAACCATCCCAAAGGATAAACTAGGATCACCAAACACACAATACTACCACAGATCTCACTGCACATGTGGAAGAAGACATGACCAAAGCAGTATCACTCTTCCTTCAATGCCACGCAAAATGTCACTTATTTGTTCTAAACTATCTATTCCAGTGATCTTGCAGGAGCTGTAAAAAGATCGATCACAAACAGTTAAAACATTTGTTTGAAAGGAAATCAGGATAAGCTTCCTAGTGCTCAAGCCATTGCAGTAACAATGAATGCAATGAGAAACCTAAGAAAAATTGGGTGGACTTGTTTAGAACTAGAGAGTAGTAGCACAAACATCATCCCAGTTATAAAAATTGTTATCCGTCACAAACAGTGAAACATTTGTTGGTAAGGAAAGCAGGATAAGCTTCCTAGTGCTCAAGCCATTGCAGTAACAATGAATGCAATGAGAAATTCTAAGAAAAAAATGGTTATTGTTATTTTTATGCCATTTTGTATTTATAATTATTTGGATGAATCACATACATAGAAACGTACCTAATAAGCCTAGCTTTGGCTACAGCACAGTCAGCCCCTCCATCCTTCTTATCAACGTCATTAACAAAAAGCTTCTTTGTAGGCCTCCTTGTAGGTGATGTGCATGACCTAAAACCAATTGGTTATACTCAAGGTACACAAACAAGCAAGTGATATGAATCAGAAATAATCGAACAAATGAAGTGTTTGTTGATTTAACCTTTTCTTTGTAGCACTTTACTAGGTCTAAAGCATTGGATAATTTATTAGTGGTGAATCCGCGGGAGGAACCAGCTCACTTGTAAGTTTGCTTTTGCTGGCTGCAACTGGTGCCTGTGATTTTGAACATATGTTTGAGACAATAGTAAATTCAACAGAAAAAAGAAGCATTTTAGTTCTTCGCTAATGGGTGCAAAAATTAGCTGATCTTATCAACATCAATGTTTCTATTGCTCTCTAGCGTAGTTGGCATCCTAGCATCAAGTATTACTGGCACAGAAGGTGTTGTGGCTGATGCATGAGTAGCATCTGATCCTGTTGATGGAGAAGTCAAAGGCAAGCAGGAATCTCTAGTTGTGGCTGATGTATCGCTATGTCATCGATGACAAAGAAATTCATACACTCGAGCATCTGAGTATTTTATGTTCTCTAGCTATTCCATGCATGGGTGACCACATCAACATTGTATAGGCCATACTGCAGATGTCCTTTCCTTTCCTACTTAGAAAAAGAATATGGGTCTAATTACTTGGTGCCTGCCCACTAATACATACTAATAGCCTGTGACCCAAACCTAGTACCAACAAATATCTCCTTTCAACAGAAAAGTTTGGATCCTACACTATTTTCTCATGCATCTAGCTTGCGCCCGACATACTACTCTTAAAGTCACAACTTATGCCAAAAGGGCATCTCTGCGGCTCTTTTAGTGTGTGAGTAGGCAAACTCTAGGCAGGTCTTTGTTTCCTTTGTTGTCCTTTCTTTTTTTTCATGTAGGTGATTCTGGTAGGCAGCTATTTACTAAAGCTGCAATAGCAGCTCCAAACAAAATTAGTACAAGCACAACATATTACATGGTACAAAGTAGAATTAATGTCTATAATTTAGAAAAATTTACAGTGTGCATACAGACTTTTGTTTTTAAGCTAAATTAGTGGAGGCTCAAAGAGGCAGAAAACAAAGCTGTACGAATCTAAGATGAACCTTGGATATAGAAGGAACCAAAGGAATCCAGCTCTGGTTGGAGAATAAAATGATGAAATAGTGTGTATATGTATATAGTATAGGTTATGAGCAGGTTTATGTCTATCTGTTTGTTGTAGGATCCTAGTGCACATTAATAACCATAGTTTTAGAAAGATTCACGATGTGAGTACCTCATTTCCACTACAAAATTCAGTTTCTTCAACACATCACGTCCGCTATGGCTTGAGCGACAGATGAACTGTGTCAAATCCTGAAATAATGTAGCAAGAGGGTCATATATTCACATACACAACAAAGAAGTGTCGCATTACTAAGATCTATTATGAGAAGAGGAAATTTAGCTCAGGATAAAAAAAATTCTTTAAATATTAGTCAAAAGTTGCCACCTAATTAAACTTGAATATTGTAACTTTGTTGCTGCCATAATGAAATCCATTGTTAATGTGGTGAGAAAAAATCACCACCTAATGATTTTTATTTGCCATGTACATGATCTGTTGCTAGCGCTGTACAACTTTGACTGAAAAATAATTGTGATAAAATGGAGAAGACTGATGGATGACGTAAACAAGAAAGTGCTTCGCGTATTTTGAATTGCTACACCAGAACCGATGGAATTAATACTCCCAACCTCAGCTAAAGCATATCATCATCACAGTCTAAGCAAAACCCCAAAGACTGATAAAGAAATCGACGGTCGCAAATATGAATAACATGTCCTAATCCTTGGTCGAGGTCGTGAAGAAACAGGAGATGAAGAGAAGGGAAACTAACCTAACCTGCTGCTAGACGCTCGCTCCCAAGCCCGGCAAGAGTAGGCTCAGCCTCGGGGACACCTTTCCTTGCCGCTCGATGGAGAGTGGCGGGGCGTCCGCGCACTGGCGACGACGAGGTGTGGGGCAGGGCCGGGCCAGTGGCACACCAATGTCGAGGAGGCATGTTCAATCGCGTCCTGCAGCAAGCTCCCTATTGTTCTTCTCTAGCACAGTGTTCGCACTACGCAGCTCCATGCCCTCCACCGCCAACACATCAGCCCTCTCCTCTCCGCGGCTGAGGGGCGGGGTGGCATCGTCGACGAGCGGCGGGATGGGGCCGCGATGGGGTAGAGGTAGGGCTGGATATCGAGCTGGCTCGACTCGACTCGGTTCAGCTCGAGCTGGCTCGTTATGATAACGAGCCAGCTCGACTAGATTCGTTATTATAACGAGCTGGAGAAGCGGCTCGACTCAGCTCGTTTGATAGCTCGGTCTGACTTGATTAACTCGTGAGCCAACTCATTTTCAAAATTGCCACAAGCCCACAACCATTCATACAGTCATACATACTATCAGATATTACTATTTACAAAATAGCAGCCATCTCAATATCTCATTCACTTAAACAAACAAAAAATTGTATATTGAAATACATGCAGCTAACCATTATAGACTTATAGTTCATAACAGTTTCATTCCATTACACGCAACAGTAAGTAACATGGAATGGCAAGGTTCCTAGTATTGCTCCAGTTAACGAAATCATAGCTCGAAGAGGTACCGCCGTACAGGAGACTTAGAGGATTACTCGTTATTACTACTTACTTGGTCAGGCGATGATGCTGGGAAGGGGAATCTCCGAACGGTGCTCAATGACGCTTCTTCAAGTGCACCTATGAGGCACATAGTGGGGAGAAAGCTATGGAAGGAGGTAGAAGAAGCGGGAAAAGATGAGTATCGAGGGAGTTCAGCAGACGCCCCTATACGGAGATGACTCGCCTCGGCTGGATGAGATCCTTTCGTGGCCGTTGAATAAACAAGAGCAGACCAGTGGATAGTGGTTGGCTCACACGCCGGCGACGCCGCACACCGGCGCGGTGGCACCTGCTCTCCTCCACAGGTCCACGGCCACCGACGCCTGCTCTCTTTTTCTACTCCAGGGGTCCACGGCCACCGGGGCGGCGGCGCTAGGGTTTCGTTTTTGGGGAAACCAGGAGAGAGGGAGAGACCGAGAGGGTGAGTGGGTGAGGCCGTGAGGGTGACTGTGAGGGTCTGAGGGAGAGCCATCGTGTGAGTTGTGGGCTACTCGATGGGGCTGGGCCGGTCAATGGTGCATGGGCCGTGGGAGTGGGGATGAACGTACAACTCGTTTGACTCGCAAGTAACTCACGGGCCAGCTCTGTTAAGAACCGAGTTAAATTGTTAGCTCAGCTCGTGACTCATTTTTAACGAGCCGAGTCGAGTCGAGCGAGTTACCGAGCCCTGAGTTTTTTGTCCAGCCCTAGGCAGAGGTGACGGCGGCTGCGCTTGTGGTTTGGTGCGTGGAATATGGTTTCGTTTGTTTAGTAGGCCTTTAGATGGACTTTGGTGAGTAAATAAGAAACACAAAATTCATGTACCCCTATAGCGACCCACCATCAGTCACACACTTACCTCTATAGGGACCGACCATAAGTCGTTAAATTTCTAGACTTTTAGCGACCCATAGAGCGTCGCTATAAACACATTTAGCGACCAACCGCCGATCCATAACTTTTAGCGACCAACCGTCGGTCCCTAATAAGGGTCGCTAAAGATCAATCGTCGTGTAGTGTGTTCGACGGCGTCCTTGGGTTCGGCCGCTTACGGGAGTCGCTCGGCGCACGGTACGGTGGCGTCTTCTCGTACTGCCTCCCTTCAGTGAGCAGCAAGCCTGGGTTTCTTGCCCTTGGCGCAGGGAAGAATCCATCTGGCTTTGTCTTCACGCCGATGGGCACGGTCCCAGGGCAGCCAACGTTCTCAACGGTGACGCTCGCCGGGATCAATGTCGGCGGCAAAAAGCTTGACCTCCGGCCGTCGGCGTTCAGCGGGGGCATGATCGTAGACTCTGGTACCGTCATCACGGGACTCCAGTCGACGGCGTACCGGGCATTGCGGTCGGCATTCAGAAAGGCCATGGAGGCATACCGGCTGCTTCCAAATGGTGATCTTGACACTTGCTACAACTTGACTGGTTATAAGAATGTCGTTGTACCCAAGATTGCCCTGACGTTCACTGGTGGAGCCACTATCAACCTCGATGTTCCCAACGGAATTCTAGTGAATGGATGCCTCGCCTTTGCAGAGTCCGGGCCGGATGGTAGCGCCGGAGTCCTCGGCAATGTCAACCAGCGAGCCTTTGAGGTGCTATTCGACACCAGTACAAGTAAATTCGGCTTCCGGGCTAAGGCCTGTTGATGTAAGCAAACCGAATAATAAGATAATAGTCAAGGGCAAGTTTTTATTATTTCGAAATGCTTGCATAAAAAGCCAAAAAAAAATTCAAGGTTGACAATCTCTACCACTATAAAACATCAATTTTCATGGTTTCCATCATCATCCTTTTTAAAAAAAGATCTTATATTTTTTTACTAATCTAACCCGCGGTACACACCTTCAACATAATCCCCGCGCATCGCACAAGCACCCACAGGCCGTCTGCAACCAAACCCTAACCCCTCTACTCCAGTCGCCAACGCCAGGGGCTCCCCCCATGCTCCTCACCGCCAAGGGCAGTACCGGCCGCGCGTTCTCGAGCGAAGCCGAAAAACACCAGGAGGAGGAGGCTTGCTGCTGCCGCGGAGCCCCGGAGGAGGACAAGGGGGAGCAGCAAAGCGAGGGTGACCAATAAAAGATGGACATGTTGGGAGGAGCAGTGGTAGAGGAGGATGGAGCAGATGGTGCTCGAGGATCCAATGTCGACGAGGAGTAGCTAGCGGAAGGGGTGCAATTGGTCGCGGGAGTTTGTGGGCCACCCCTACGAGCTAGGGAGTGGTTGGAGGTTTCTCTGGTGGTTTCAATCCACTCCACTCACCAACCTTGCCAAGCTGAGCGCCACTCCCAGACCTAGAAGCAAAGCCTATTCCTGGTCCACCAGTTCCCCTCTTTAACTGAGTGACCAGCATGCCCAACTACGGCTCATTGCATGACACCGATCTCAAGACTGACCGAAGGTATGTGTTTTCTTCCTTGATCTAGGTCTTGTCATGTCTGCAGGACTCAAGAATTGACTGCAAACACTCCCAAAGTGCACACTGTGCAGGTGCAGAGGCATTCACTGAACTAGACTTCTCAAGCAAGGCTATCCTAGCGTTTATATCTGCTAGCTCAGTCTATAAGCCAGAACAAGCGATACACGCACCTAACAAGCTAGATCAGGATCTCAACTCGTCGTGCTGATCTAGCAAGGTGGCTTACTTGGTCTGCAAAGTTGTGATGCTCGACATGTGTATAGCGCACTCATCACATTCTGTCTCGTCTGACACCACAACTAAAGCTCTAACAGACTCAAGCTCCCTGTAACACCCTAAGTCCATCAATTAAAGGTAACTTAATTTATGTTATTAATTTCCAGAAGAAAACAAAATACTTATTTTTAAAATATTGAAATTGTGATATAAATAAATTGAACAATTTCTTAATTAGATAAAACTTTGTCAGGTGTTTGATGCATTCATGCCGAGACATAAATTTTGTTTGATGTATCCGATTTTTGAATTTATGTTGGTGTGAAAATCTTATTTTAGAAAATAATAATGAGTTGTTAAAATATTGTTTTTTAGAATATGCATTTTGGTAGGTTTTATAAAAACCCAAATCCATCAATTAAAAACAATCTAATTTTTTGATTAGGAAGAAAAATATTTTCAAATAAATAAAGTGGCGTTGATACTGAGTTTAAGAATTTCGTAAATAATTAAAATTTTGCCGAGTGCTTGATATATTCTTTATTGGAGCATGAATTTTTGATTAATAATTCATTACAAAGACTTATTTTTATTAATTTATTCTTAAGAAGACCAATTTATTTAAATAATATAATTCTTGCCTAAAAATTAGTTATCCTATAAATTTGGCCTTTTATTTTTAAAAAAATATTATTATACTTGTTTGGATATTTAAATATTTATTTATTTATTTGAATAACCTATTCTAAAAAAGAAACAAAAGGAAAAAAAGAGACGAACGCACGTTAGCCCATTTGACCAATAAACCACAGGTCCTCTCTCCTCAACTACCCTCTCTCTATTGGACGTCCCCACTCCCCATCTTCTTTTCTTCTTTTCACTTATCTCCGCGTGGATGAACGTCACTAGAAGTATAGATGTCCAAACAGTGCGGGCCGCCCATTTGGCCCGTGGCACGGCACGAATTTAGTCCGGTCCAAACCCGGCCCGGCACGGTTGGTTACGGGCCCGGGCCGGCACGGCCCGTTTACCGGGCCGGGTATGGGCAGATACGGCGGCCCGTGGGCTTTGGCCCGGCCCGGCACGATAAATGGGTCGACCCGACGGCGGCCGGTATATTTGACAACACAAGTGCAAGCAGCGCAGACCCAATTCCATTAAATGGGCCGAAACCCACTGCAAGTAGCGCAGGCCCGACACTCGACTCTCTGCATAACCCTAACCGGCTAACCCTATCCCCAACCGCCGACCCCGAGTCCCCATTCCCCAACCCCGACGCCCTCTCTGCTCTCGATCTGGCGGCGGCGGCGCCGATTTCTCTCTGCCTCTCTGCCTTCCGCCCGACCGCCCTCCCTGCTCGCCCTGCTCGTCGTCGTCGATCGTGCATCGTGCTCGCCCTCCTCGCCTCTGCGCCCTGCGGTCGAGTGGGGATCTCGTGATCGCCCTGCGGTCGAGTGGGGAATCGGATCTCGTGCTCGCCCTGCTGGGATCTCGTGCTCGCCCTGCTGGGATCTCGCCCTGCTGGGATCTTGCCCTGCTGGGATCTCGGACTGCTCCCCTCTGCGCCCTGCTCGTCGGTCGTGCACAGTGCACTCGTGCTCGCTCTGCTCGTCACAGTCGTTCTCGGCTGCTCGCCTCTGCGCCCTGCGGACGATTGGGGATCTCGTGCTCGGACTGCTCGCCTCTGCGCCCAGCTCGTCAGTCGTCTCTGGTGCTCCGGCTTTGAAAGGTCCGTCTCTACTCATTTACTGTCGTTGTCTGTTTAATCCTGTCGTTAGCTTTGAAAGGCATGTGTTAGCTGTTTATAACCAAACATCATGTGTTAGCATGTGTTTAATTCTGTCAACAGATTCTGTTTAATTATGTTTATAACCAAACAGCATGTGTTTTATAACCAAACAGATTCTGTTTAATTCTGTGTTAGCATGTGTTAGCTGTTTATAACCAAACAGCATGTGTTAGCATGTGTTTAATTCTGTCAACAGATTATGTTTAATTCTGTTTATAACCAAACAACATGTGTTTATAACCAAACAGCATGTGTTTTATAACCAAACAAATTCTGTTTAATTCTGTTTTAGCATCTGTTTAATTCTGTCAACGGCATGTGTTAACAGCATGTGTCAACAGCAATACAGCATGTGTTTAATTCTGTTTAATTCTGTGTTAGCATGTGTTTAATTATGTTTTCTCACGAGGTGTGAGTTTTTACCTAAGAAGGTTTTTAATGAGGCGGCCATTGCACTAACAGCTCATAATTATAATTTCATATCTGTGTTTGTGTACTATCCTGTGAACAGCCTGTTATTTCATGTGATCATTTCATATTTGTATTAATATGATATTATCTTGTAAATTGATAAATGAATTTTGTTGTCTTAATATATGTAAATAATATGTTATTATATGTGAACAACCTGTTAATGTATGTATTTATATACTGCTCTACTGTTGGTTCGGGCCAGTGGCCGGCCCGGCACGTTGAGGCCCACCGGGCCAACAGGCCGGCCCGGCACGATTTTTCCCTGTTCGTGACGGGTTTGGGCATGTCCCTAGGCACGTGGGCCAGCACGACCCGGCCCGAAGCATTAACGGGCCGTGCCTGGCCCGACCCTATACGCACCGGGCCGAAACGGGTTCGGGCCGGGTCCGGGCCGGGTGGCCCGTTTGGACATCTATAACTAGAAGCATCTTCAATCGGCATACTCTCCCTCTGTTAGCCGTTTCTGCGTGGAAACGCACAGCGCTGCTTAGCCTAAGGACGACGCCACTGATCGCCTAGGTTCCACCGACTGCTCGTCTACCTGCTCGGTGGAGCACCATGCCACGTCATCCATTCCTCTCCACTTCTTCCTATTAACTGACAGTTTCTGTATACCATGAATGGTGTTGATTCTCCTCTTCTCCCCCATTACTTTCCCCAACACCCGTTTCTCCCTTCCCTCGCCCAATAAAGCCATCCTTGTGACCTCGTCGAGCCATTCCCAACCTCCGTGCCCCAGCCCCCTGCCCACGCGTAGCCACGCTGTCACCTGCTAACCACCGCCGTCGGGACTCCTTGGAACCCCTCGTCGCCAACAAAGACTGCCACTAGATTCCTTGCGACCTCCTCCACCAGATAGCCATCGCCCTAATTCCTCTCGTCACCGCCAACATTCCCTCCTGCTCTGCGCTACTTCCTGGCCAGCATCTGTGCCCACGCCGCCAAGTCCCCGTGCCGTAGGCTAGAGCCTCGCCTGTGTCGTAGCCACGTCGGAACTCCCTCGCCACAATGTTGTGATGTCCTCATTCAGTTTGCCAATTTTCTTTGTCGGAGTTTTGCCGTCCGCGCAACGACCACCACCTGCTGCTCTGTTGATGAAGCCCTTGCTGCTGCTGCTCGCATGTTACTGCGTGCGCAGCCACTTGTCATCGTGTTGTGTCCTTTAAGCTCGCCGTCGCCAAAGCTTCAGTTGTGTTGCTGTCGTCGTTCTTCACCTCGGCGGACCCTGCGTGCCGTGCCCACACCGTTCAGCCATCGCGACATGCCGCCGAAGGTCTCTACCCGCTCCTCGAGTACCCGAAGCATACTTTGCCATGACACGAAAATCTTCTCACATTGCGCCTCCTTGCTGTTGTTCCAAGGCAGAAGATAAAAATCTTTCGATCTACGTTTAGCGTAGCTATTCTTATATCGTTATCAGTTCATAAAATAATTATTTAGAGTTTAAATAACTTGATTATTGTGTTGCTAGATTTATAGGTTTATACAAAATACTTTATACTAGTGTTTGCAACAATTTACATGTTTCATTAATTCAAATTTGAATTATGATTGTTATATTTGATTTATATGCAGTTTTCAAACAGGACATTAAAAAGAATTATAGCCTTTATGTTTCATACAAAAAATAAGAGATAGTTATTTATAGTGTCATCTATACACACAAAAATATAAATTTACTGGCTAGCCCTCCTAGTCTACCTTTAATTATGTTTTGGTCCCTATTTTTATAATATAAATTAAGAATCCAAAGAAAATATAAATAGTTTTGTTAGTTTCATAATATTGCGATAAGCATTTTAGTGTTTCTAGCAGTTCACGTATTTCATAGTTTAATTTGAATTATGGTTGTTATATAAGAAATATTAAAATGGTCTTTTCAATAGATATCATGTTTTTATAATTTAACAATGTTTATTATAGATGTTTAAGTATACCTTTTTAAACAGAAAATTATATTTAAAATAAACTGTAGACCATATATTTCTTAATAAAAATAATAAAAGATAAATATTGGTTTAATTATCTTTTCCCATAAACTATGATCTAGTCTTATATTCAAGTTTTTATAAATGATGATATATTATATCTCACAATGCTTAAAAGTAATATATTGTTTTTTTCTAAAATAAGTGTTAAAATGGATTAATTAATGTTCTTGCTTTTATAAATTAAAATGATAGTTTATATAATATCGAATATAATTTTCTTATTAAAGAATTAGATCATTTGTTCCTAATTAAAAATGACTTAATTAGTTTTCTAGACATGATTAATCTTTTCCATCAAATTGAGTCCATATTATAATTATATATCACTTGATTTTTTCTAAAGAATAAAATAATAAAATTAGTATTTATGTTCTTTTCAAAAGTAAAAGGATAGTTATATATTATTTTCAATGTAGTTCCTTAATAAAAGCATATGCCATGAGTTTTCCTAATAGCCGAAGATAATTAATTGTTTCATTATCTCTCGCATAAAAATCTATTAGGCCACATATTTTCTTAATGAAAATAAAATAATTATTATTTGGTTATCTTTCCACATAAAATCAATCTAAGCTGGTATAATAACTTTTCATCAATAAATATTTTATTATATGTTTCATAATGCTTAAAAATAATAATGTGTTTCATAATTCATTAACCTTAGATATATAACATATATCTTTTCTAAAAGGTTTAATAATGTTATCATTTTATGAACCCTTAATCTTAGGCATATCACAAATGGCTTTTATAAAAGATTAAAATGGTAAATCTAATATTTGTATATTTATAATTAAGATATTTTCAAACTTAGGTCTTGTTTTATAAAATATGAACCAAACCTTTTTCAAAAGAGTGCCTTCTTGTTATAAATTGCTTGAGACGTTTTTGAAAAGCGAATACTCTTTTCGTTAAGCTTTCTTGTCTATGGTGAATGTTGTATTTTATTGAGTGGAGTTTGTATGTTTCTTGTTTGTTATGTGATATTTAGAGATTCATCCAGTAGTTGAGAAAAAAGATCCGTTCCCTGGAAGAATCTCAAGTTTTTTTATAAGCAAGGCAAGTGGTCTTCTCCCCCTGCATATTCTGTTTGAACCTAATCAACACATGATAACTAAGTTTACATTCATGATATGCATAATTTGATGGGTTACCAATTCAAATACACCTAACCTTTCCAACCTTATTCCTTGATCAAACCTGGGTATTGTACTCTACTTTATGTAACATCCCAAAATTTCAACCCAAGGTTTGGAACCCTAACCTCCTAACCCCCCCCTTTTATTTTATCTCTCCCTAATCTCCACCCTTTAGGTCATCTCATCATATGCATACACTTTGGTTGTTAGAAGCACCTCACATAGATTATTTTTCACACCTAAGATTATTTAGCAAATTGTTGTTCAAAAGAAAAGGAGATAAAAAGAAATGGAAATAGAAAACAGAAATGAGAAATAGAAAATAAAAAAAAGGAAAAACCCTTCCCCCCTCGGCTGGGCCGTTTCCGGCCCAAGCCACACCCGCGCCCGCTTCCCCCCCCTCTCCTTCCGCGGCCTAAGCAGCCTAGCTTCGCACGCCCGCGCCTGCGCCTGACAGCCTGGCCCCGCCCATCAGCGACCGGCTCCCCTCCCCCTCTCACGTCCCTCTCCCGCTGGCAACCTGGGCCCGCTCGTCAGATCCCTCGTCCCACCCATGCCTTCACCGGCACGTTTGCCACCGACCACCGCCCGCCCCGTCTCCTCGCCATTAACGCGCGCACCAGCTCGGTTGGCGCCATGCGCCCCCGCTCACTGTGCCCGAGCCATCCCCTCACCCCCTGCCCGAGCCATCCCTTCACCGTTTGCGCCATCACCGCCATCATGGCGAGCTCGCCTGCGCTTGCCGTCCCTGCTCCCCCCCTCCCCGGGCGCCTATAAAAGGGACCGCTCGAGCTCCGCCTTCTCCCCACCAGCCTCGGCTACTTCCCCCTCTCCTTCCCGAGCCTGATTGAGCTAGCGCCGCCGCGTTCCCCCTTCACTCCGATGAGCTCCGTCCTCCCCTCTCCAGTAGCGATTGGTCAAATTGCTCTAATCCTTAAGGTCCGCCACTCGGTCACGATCCTAGCACACGCTTGCTCGTCGCCTATCGTGCCCGATGGCCTCGCCGGTGACCTCACTGCCGCGAGCGCCCGCCACCCGCCGTGGACCGACCACCCCAAGCCTCCACCAGTCAAATTGACCCCACCTCCGTGACGCCCTACCCCCGCCCGTGCCTCGCCACCGCTTCCCCATCACAGAACCGGACCCACGATAGAGAACCGCCGCGGGATTTCACCGGCGGTCGAACCCCGGTCGACTCCTCCCTCCCCATCGTCGTTCAAATGCCGTCAGCCCCCCCTCTCCCTGGCATGTGGGCCTGCGCCACGGCGCCGTCCCCACACCGTCTCCCCGCTAGTGGGCCGAGTGGGCCGCTTGCCCACGCGGCTGCGCGCGCGCGCTCGCGCCCGGCTAGGCCAAAAACACCCCTCGGCCCAGCTAGCTGGAAACTCTTTCTCTTTTTCTTTTCCCATTTCTTTTTCCCATTTTCACATATATAATTATATGCTGATTTGTTTTGTGCACCAAAAATAGTTTAAATAAATTATAGGGCACAAAAATAATAAGGTATAAAGATTGGCATACCCCACTATGTCACCATGATTGATGTATTGTTCTTATCTGTGCTTGTTAGCGGAAGAGCGACCCGATCCTCCGGAATTTGTAGCTCCGGAAGAAGGGCAGGAGCCCGACCCCTCCGAGATAAATCTTTTGTGCCAGGAAAGCTTCGACGAAGGCAAGTCCATCCTTCCCTTGATGCATAATTTACCTATTCTCTCTACCACTACCTAAGCCGGGACTAAGGGATGGAATCTATTTGCATGGTGAGCAAGAGATAGCCCGCATTAACTAACATCTTTTGATCACAAGAAATGGGATGGGAAAAAGGGGCAGTGGTTGTAACCAACGATGTTTTCCAAAAAGTGTGCGATGAAGGGTATTCACCCTCATCACCTGGTGAGTAGGATGATCAGGGACTCCCTAGTTTAGGGGAGGGTCTAAGGTGATGGCTCAGTTGGTTTAGGCGTGAGCAGAAGGATTGTCCTCTCATATAAGGACTGGTTTGTCATCCTTCACTACCTGTACTCATGAAAAGTACAACCACTTGAGGCTGTGTGGGCAGCCACTCGATCTGAACTCGTACGGTCCAACCCCAGGGTTATGAAGGTTGGGGAGCACCGAGAGGTTAAGGAGGGGGAATGTTTTGTCCGGTTTGGACATGGCGGTGGCCTAACTCCTTCCGGTATAACCGTTAAGGTTAGGACGTGCGAGGAAGGAAAGAGATTCGGATTCAGATCTCATTGGCCATGAGATCGTAGAGCCGGACTAGTGGGTAAAGTGTACCCCTCTGCGCAGAGTTCAAAACTATTTGAATAGTCCGTGTCCACTAGAATGGATGAGTCTGGTGTGGTATGACAATTAGTGTTTTTACAACATCCGTGAACAGGGAAATATGTGTGCGTGAGTGTGTCCCTGGAAAAGAAAATGGTGCCACGGGAGTGGGAAGCTCAGTGGTGGTTAAGCAACGTGTTATTTCTATTTCTTCGGGAAAACCCTAAATAGTACTGCCTTTCTCTAAGAAAAAGAAGAGTGACTTCAACTCCACCATATGAAGCATGTATGACATAGGTCTCTTTCTCTTTACGGGAGCCAGGTGGGCTTGCGGAATACCTAGTGTATTCACCCAGATTTATTTATGTTTTTCAGCAGCTGAAGACTTCTTTTCTGCTATGCTTGATTGAGGGGGGCTGTGTCTTCACCCAGTTCTGCCTATGGCTTGGGCTAGTTTATCTTCTACTGCGTTTTATATTTCTAGCTCTCTCGAGCTTGTACCCTGGTATTGTAATAACATTTATTCAAACTCTGTACTATTTGAAGTAAGGAATGTGGTTACTAGCCTCCTGAGACTAGTAATTGTATCACATTTAAGTCCCAAAGGATCGGGACGCTTTAGGTGGTATCAGAGCCCATAGGACTGGCCGTAGACCGTAGCCTTGACCTTAAAAGTGGCCTTAACAAGAAAACACCTCTTACCCCTAAGAAAAACCTTCTCTCCTTTCCTCGATATTAACAGACCCTTCTTTTCTCCTACCAGATGGAAGGCTCTAAGGTCATTAGAACATCCTACTGCTCAGAGGAGGAAGGATTCCCTCATCTCTTATGGAGTTGCGCGCTACACATGGGGATCCGCAAGAAGACGAAATATGTCTGGAAGGAATACCGCGAAAACGGAGTGGAGAAGTGCTCTATGGCAGTCTACCTGGGAGAAAGCCGAAGTTACCCAAACCACCCTCCCTTCCAAGTCACCTTCATCGGGCACCGCTTCCTAGACACTTGCCAAAATGTTGCCCGAAAATCCCTTAAATAGATATGCCAAAACTACAACAGAGAGGTCTTTGAAACCCCCCTACATTACTTCCCACCTAGCAACAAAAATACCCCCACCTGGAGGAAAAGACTTCAGGCCCTGTCAGGGAGAGATCCTACCGAGGATGACCCCACCATCGTCTACATGGCCGGATATCTCCACACTCTCGATAACCACTACGACGACCTTTCCTCCCACTTCACCCACCTAAACTCCCGGGTGGAAAGCTTAGAGCAGCAGGTCAAGGAACTTAAGAAGGAGAAGGCATGCCTCCAAGAGTGTCTCGATATAGCCGAAGGCGAGGAGGCCAACACTCGTGAAGCCTACCGAACCCTGCAGATGGATTATGATAAGAAGTTAAAGAAGCTCGCCCCCACGAAGAAAATCCAAAAGAAGACCAAGAGCCAAGGATGCCAGACTGAGCAGAAGAAAAAAGCCCTTCCAGCGCCACCTCCCGCCAGGATAGAGAATTAGTCCGATGTCGAGGATATGTCCCTAGCTAGCCTTGATGACCTTCTCAAGGAATTTGGGGACACTCTAGAGAAGGAGTTCGGAAGTACCTCAGAGAGCGCTCGCGTGTAGTACGACTTGTAGTAGCTGTATGCTTGTAATGAATTGGTGTAATGAATAAAATAACTTGGTTAAAAAAATTGGCATATGCATAATAGTGACTCTCTCCCCCTGGCAGATGGCTTCGGATAAAACCACGCCTACCGCCTTCGGGATTGGAGTAGGGTTTCCCCTAAGAGCTGAAAGAGAAGCCGGTAGAGAAGAGAGTGAGACCCACCTCCCCACACCTCTAGAGCTACCCTTAGATTTAGCCCAAGTTCTAGCCAACCAAACCCGACTCATTGAGGTCCTCATTAGGAGTATGGAAAGTCAACGCCCGAATGGTGGAAGACCACAGGACAGGATGGGAGATTTCCTGAGGCTCAAGCCTCCCACATTCGCTGGATCTAGCAATCCCCTCGATGCTGATGATTGGTTGCGCATGATTAAAAGGAAGTTGGAAGCCATCGGATGCCTGGAGAATCAGCATGTTCAACTGGCTGCTCATCAACTTTCTGGAATGGCCTTAGCTTGGTGGGATACCTTCAACGCTACCATCAGAGATGCTAACTGGGCAGAGTTTGAAACTACTTTCCGAGAGCACCATGTGCCTCAAGGGATCGTTTAGCTTAAGGAAGATGAATTCTGGGAGCTAAATCAAGACGGAAGATCTGTCAGTGAGTATGTGCACAAATTCACAGAGTTGGCCCGCTACGCGCCAGATGACGTCAGCACCGAAGTCAAGAAGATGGCCCGCTTTTTGAAGGGGCTCAGACCAGAACTCAAGACCATCCTAGCCAGCTATTATTTCCCAGCTTCTTGCACCTCTCCAACAAAGCCATGCAAGTGGAAAGGGCAAGAGAAGAAGAAAAAGGCCACCTCAAGAGGAAATTCCAAGTCCTCCGAGCTCAACAACAAGACCGGCACCAGAGAACTCGATCCTTTGGGTTTCCACCTAAGGGACCAAGCTTCATTAGACCAGCTGGACCCACTCCGTCATGGTTCAGTCAGCAGAGTTAGAGCTCCTTTCATGCCCCCTCGGTTGCGAGCAACCAACCGCCAGCAAATGCATGTTGGCACTGTGGAGACCCCAGTCACTTCAAGAACAACTGCCCCCAGTTGAAGGCATCGGGACATACTCACTCCAACTCGGTGAATGGCCCCAAGAGTACCTCAGCAATCGCCCCCAAGGAACCCTCCTCCATCAGCCAGCAAAACAAGACCCAGTATCAAGGAAGGGCACGAGTAAATCACATCGATGCTCAGGAGGCTCAGCAAGCTCCGGGAGTAGTGCTCGATCAGTTCCTAGTTGAATTTACTCCCGCTACTGTACTTTTCGATTCAGGAGCATCCCATTCCTTTATAGCCACTAGTTTTGTGGAAAAGCATGGCATCCCCTCTACCCCTCTAGAGATTCCCTTGGTTACCCGAACCCCTGGGTCAGACCTTCTATGCCAGCTCAAATGCTCCCAAATCAGAATTCTTTTAAGTGGGGTAGTTTTCTTAGCAGACTTAACCATCTTGCCATCCCAAGGGATTGATGTGATCTTAGGAATGGATTGGTTAACCAAGCACAAAGGTATCATTAGTTGCGCAAACAAGACAGTCCTTCTCACAGACCACAAAGGAAAGTCAGTCGCTTATCAGATTCAGCCACCCGCCAATGATCCAATGATGTTTAATCTAGCAACAGAAAGCATATCCGTGGTGGAAGAATTCATGGATGTATTCCCAGAAGAATTGCCAGGAATGTCGCTAGAAAGAGAAGTGGAATTCTACATAGATCTGATTCCGGGTACGGCGCCCATCGCAAAGAGACCATATCGCATGGCTCCTACCGAGTTAGCAGAATTAAAACTCGAAATCTTAGACCTTCAACAAAAGGGTACATCCGTCCCAGCTCATCCCCTTGGGGAGCACCAGTCCTTTTCGTCACTAAGAAGGATGGAAGTATGAGGATGTGTATTGATTACCGATCTTTAAATGAAGTCACAATCAAAAACAAGTATCCACTCCCTCGGATCGACGACCTCTTCGATCAGCTTCAAGGGGCCAAATACTTCTCCAAGATAGACCTAAGGTCTGGTTATCACTAGCTAAGAATTAAGGAAGCAGATATTCAAAAGACTATGTTTGTCACCCGGTACGGACAGTATGAATTCACAGTGATGCCTTTCAGACTGACAAACGCACCCGCCTTTTTCATGAAACTCATGAATAAGGTATTTATGGAAGAGCTGGATAAGTTTGTCGTAGTCTTCATTGACGACATCCTTATCTACTCCAAGAACCGCGAAGACCATAAGCGCCACCTCCGGACCGTCCTCGGAAGACTCAGGGCACACCAACTTTATGCTAAGCTCAGCAAATGCGAATTCTGGTTAGAAAAGATAGCCTTCCTTGGGCATATCTTGACTACAGAAGGAATAGAGGTAGACCCGTCTAAGGTAGAAGCAGTATCAAAATGGAGGCAGCCATCCAACGTTAGTGAAGTTCGAAGCTTTCTAGGAATGACAGGATATTACCGCCGCTTTATCAAGGGATTCTACAGCATAGCAAGACCTATGATGGAGCTCCTCAAGAAAGACAATAAGTTTGTATGGACCCCGAAGTGTGAAGAAAGTTTCCAGATCATAAAGGAGAAGCTCACGACCACTCCCGTTTTGACACTACCATATATACACCAGGATTTCGTCGTCTTCTGTGATGCCTCAAGGCAAGGCTTAGGGTGTGTGCTGATGCAAAATGAGAAAGTCATTGCGTATGCATCGCGCCTACTCAAGCCACATGAGCATAATTATCCCACCCATGATTTGGAATTGGCAGCCATAGTGCATGCCCTGAAGATATGGAGGCACTACTTAATTGGGAACAAATGTCACATCTTCACCGATCACAAGAGTCTAAGGTATATCTTCACTCATCCAGATCTCAACCTCCATCAGAGAAGATGGCTGGTACTGATCAAAGATTATGACCTTGAGATTCATTATCACCCCGAAAAAGCCAACGTGGTAGCAGACACCCTCAACCGAAAACCTTTCGGGATAAAGGGAACCAACTTTTTAGAAGATTGGAAGAAGGAATCAGCTCAACTGAATGCATGTTCGGGAAACAACGGCAGCCTCGAAATCAAACCAATGCTAGAAGACCTCATATGCAAAGCTTAATGCCTGGACTCAGAGACAGCAAGACTTATGGAAAAAGCTCGCAAAGAACAACTTCCGGACCTCAGGACAAATGATCAAGGAGTCCTTTGGTTCAAGAACCGTCTGTGTGTACCAAAAGGGGAGGCACGAGAAGTCCTACTCGATGAAGCTCATAACTAAGCCTACTCCATCCACCCAGGAACCACCAAAATGTACCTGGACCTCAAAACCAGATACTGGTGGAGAGGGATGAAGAAAGAGATAGCGCAGTATGTGGCCTGGTGTGACACCTGCCAACGAATGAAAGCCGAGCACCAGAAGCCTGCAGGCCTATTGCAACCCCTTCTAGTGCCTAAATGGAAGTGGGAGGAAATAGGCATGGATTTTGTAACCGGACTACCCCGGACACAAAAAGGGAATGACTCGATCTGGGTAATAATAGACCGTCTTACCAAGGTAGCCCACTTCATCCCAGTGAAAACTACCTTTGGAGGAGCCACCCTTGCCCGAATTTATCCTAAAGAGATAGTCAAACTCCATGGCATCCCAAGGAAGATAGTATCAGATAGAGGAACCCAGTTCACCTACAAATTTTGGACAAGCCTTCAGAAAGCTATGGGCACCAAGCTAGACTTCAGCACCGCCTATCATCCTCAGACAGATGGTCAGACAGAAAGGGTCAACAAGGTCCTCGAAGACTTATTAAGAGCATGTGTGTTAACATTCGATAGAAGCTGGGAATCCAGTTTGCCTTATGCAGAGTTCTCGTATAACAACAGCCATCAGGCCAGCATCAAGATGTCACCATTCGAAGCATTGTATGGACGAAAATTCCATACCCCTCTCATGTGGTCCAACGTAGGGGAAAAGGCACTGGAAGGGCCTGCCTTTGTTAAGGAGGCTGAGGAGAAAGTTGCCCTAATCCGCAGAAGATTACTTGAAGCTTAGAGTCGGCAGAAGAGTTATGCGGATAACAGGCGGAGAGAACTCATATTTGGGGAAGGAGATTTCGTCTACCTCAAGGTCTCCCCGATGCATGGTGTCAGAAGGTACCAAGTGAAAGGAAAGCTAGCACCGCGATTCGTCGGCCCCTATCCCATCATTGGCAAAGTGGGACCCACAGCGTACCGTCTAGAATTACCAGAATCCATGTTTGATATCCACAATGTGTTTCACGTGTCCCAGCTCCGCAAATGCCTGCAAGTACCAGAAAGTCACATCGAAGAAGAGGCAATACAGATTCAGAAAGATCTTCAGTACCGTGAGAAGGCAATAAAGATTCTTGACTCAGCAGTCCGGAAGACCCGTAACTCAGAAGTGAAACTCTGTAAAGTTCAGTGGAGCGGAGAAGGAGAAGAGGAAGCTACTTGGGAGAGTAAGGACTCATTGAGGAGGGAATACCCTTATCTTTTCTCGAATCCAGTCTAAATCTCGAGGGCGAGATTCCTTTAAGTGGGGTAGGTTTGTAACAGCCCAAAATTTCAACCCAAGGTTTGGAACCCTAACCTCCTAAACCCCCCTTTATTTTATCTCTCCCTAATCTCCAACCTTTAGGTCATCTCATCATATGCATACACTTTGGTTGTTAGAAGCACCTCACATAGATTATTTTTCACACCTAAGATTATTTAGCAAATTGTTGTTCAAAAGAAAAGGAGGTAAAAGAAATGGAAATAGAAAATAGAAATGAGAAATAGAAAACAAAAAAAGGAAAAACCCTTCCCCCCCTCGGATGGGCCGTTTCCGGCCCAAGCCACGCCTGCGCCCGCTCCCCCCCTCTCCTTCCGTGGCCCAAGCAGCCCAGCTTCGCACGCCCTCGCCCGTGCCTGATAGCCCGGCCCCACCCGTTAGCGACCGGCTCCCCTCCCCCTCTCGCGTCCCTCTCCCGCTGGCAACCCGGGCCCGCTCGTCAGATCCCTCGTCCCACCCATGCCTTCACCGGCGCGTTCGCCGCCGACCACCGCCCGCCCCGTCTCCTCACCATTAACACGTGCACCAGCTCAGTTGGCGCCATGCGCCCCCGCTCACTGTGCCCGAGCCATCCCCTCACCCCCCTGCCCGAGCCATCCTGTCACCGTTTGCGCCATCACCGCCATCATGGCGGCGCAAGGGCTCCGGTGAGCATGTTCTGAGTAACCAAACGCGGTAGCGCCTAAATTGAAGCTAGGGTGAGTTTCACTGATTCACCAGAGGTCGGGTACACACACGAATTTGGACAGAACGGGGTGAAAGAGTGGGTCAACGTGAGTGTGCGCTCGGAGGTGTTCTGTGGTGGCGAGATGATGTTCTCAATGCCATATCACGGTAGCATTCAATCGGCTAGGCTAACGAGCTATGCTAACGTTTAAGGATGCTAAAACATGGCACAAAAGGGGATGAACGGACCTGTAGATGGCTGGCCACGGCGCGAGGTTACACGGCGGCGATCTTTGCCAATTTGGGGGAAATTCCAAATTCGGGGACTATGGTGGCTAATCAAGGGCGAGGAATGGTGCACTGGCTTCGTAACAAGATAGCGGAGCAGGCAGGGTCGTCAATTTATAGCGACAAGAAGCGGTGGCTCCGAATTTGGACGAGAAGGAGTTTATGGTGGCATCGTGGTGACGAGAGAATGAGTCACCGGAGTGTATCTATCGTGGCGCTCACTGGGGCAAAGGCTCGGGATAGTAGTTGGTCGTTCATCATGATTTACTGTGACGTGGTACTGCGAAATATAGCATGGCAGACATCGGTAAACGGCGGTCACGACGGCGGTGGTCGCACGGCGGTACAGTGAGGCCGACTCGATCCAGCCCCCCCCCCGATCTTTTCACGTCCGCGGTAATATCCTTCCTGATCCTCGCATGAATCACCGCGACCAGCACAAATCCTCGCACGGAGTTCACTGGTAGCGAGATACACTGCACCTGTGATCTTGTTCAGTTACTGTACCATGTGATCCTCATCAGTGCACCTGACAGAGCGAATTGAAGGGCCTCGTTCTCCAATTTTCATGTGACAACCCACTAATCTGACTACAACAAAGTTGTTGCCTAATATACCAGCTTTAACTTTGTTATAGGGTTCTTGATTAGATACTTACCGAATCATGGGCAATTCGATCTCAAAGTTCATCAGAATACATTGTCAGTCAAGTTTTAGCATCTGATGTGACTTACAGTCCAACTTCAGGTCCATTTTTCCCCAATTTCCATGTAGCTCTGGGGCTAGATCACTTAATCAAACTTGAACTACAATAGTAGCTCTACAAATTTGTTGTAGTGACACCTAGCAAAATCCCCATAGATCAAGAGATATTAGGGCACAAACTTGGCCTAATGTCACTGATTTCAGAGTCAAGCCATATGGGTGCTATTGGGGCTTTTTGCAAATTACTCCAATTTGTTCCACAAAACTTGGAAATCTCCAAATGTAAAAGTTGCTTAGTTATTGTTACTCTACCACTTTGATATATGCACTTTGGTCCAAAAGTGTATAGAAATGGATCCCATCTCATAACGCATTAATTAGGGTTTCTAGGGTTCTTATTAGGGTTTTGAGTGTTCTAGGGTTTATGTGCCACTCAAATTCTCCAAGTTTAGTCTCTTATGAACATTTCCACTAACCTTTGAGATAATACTCAATTTGTTATCGCACACACCCACATACCTCTATCCCTTGGTTAAGTACCCTATCCTAGGGTTAAGGATCAAGTCAAGTCATCACATCACAACTTGTTTTGGAGTTTTATCCTAGTGGATGCACTATAGGTGTAACATACATAATCAAATGTCAATGCATATGATGTCATGCCCAAGTTTTAGTTCTTGTAACACCAGGGGTGTTACATCCTTCCCCCCATAAAAGAATATCATCCCAAGATTTAAGGTCCTAGGGTAAGTAATGGAAAAGGAAACATGTCACAACTTTATTTTCTAATTTATCTTACAGAATAGGGGGTGGGTGTGGTTTGTTCTAACTTTACAATAAACTACATAAATCTAACAGGTTACAAGAAGCTAAAAACTTGAAAATTATTCTCTAGGAAGTCTCGAGTCTCCCAGGTAGCTTCTTCTTCAGTGTGTTGGTTCCACTGTACCTTATAAAACTTAAGAGTCCTCTTTCGAGTAATTCTATCCTTCTGATCCAGAACTTGAATGGGATGTTCTAAATAAGTCAAGTCTGGTTCCAAAGTAATATCCACCACATCGATAGTTCGATCAAGAATCTGAAGACATTTCTTTAACTGAGATACATGGAACACATTATGCACCACAGACAATGATTCTGGCAATTGAAGTATGTACGCTACTTGCCCACATCGCTCAAGAATGGGAAACGAACCAATATATTGGGGTGCCAACTTCCCTTTTACCCCGAACCGGCTAACACCCTTCATTGGTGATACTTTCAGGTATACATGATCGTCGGCTTGAAAAACCAATGATCAACATCGTTTATCAGCATAATTTTTCTACCGAGCTTGAGCCTCTCTCAAAATATGTCTTATGCGTTGGACCTTTTCTTCCATTTCTTTAACCAAATCAGGCCTGAAAACCCACCGTTCTCCGGGTTCTGACCAATTGAAGGGTATTTTGCATCGTCGACCGTATAGAGCTTCAAACGGTGCCATCTTATTACTTCCTTGATAACTGTTATTATAAGAAAATACTGCCAGCGGTAGACAATCATCCCATTTCTGTGGAAACTCCAAGACACAGGCTCGTAACATATCTTCAAGCATTTGATTTACCCTTTTAGTTTGCTTGCTCGTCTGAGGATGATAGGCCGAACTGTGGACCCAAAGATTTGTGCAGCTCCTCCCAAAACTTGGATACAAATTGCGGTCCCTGGTCCAACACTATTGTCTTTGGAACTCCATTCAAACTGAGAATACGAGCGATATAAAGTTCTGCATATGCAACCACTAGATATTTCACCTTAACGGGAAGAAAATGGGCAGTCTTTGTAAGCCGATCAATTATGACCCAAATAGAGTCGAATTCTTTAGCTGTCTTGGGTAATCCCACAATGAAATCCATACTGATATCTTCCCATTTCCAGGTTGGGATTGGCAATAATTGTAACGGTCCAGCAGCCTCCATATGTATCGCCTTGACATGTCTACAAGTGTCACATTTTTCCACATAGCGTGCGATTTCAATCTTCATCTTAGTCCACTAATAATGTTGTTTCATGTCTTGATACATCTTAGTGCTTCTAGGATGAATGGAATACCGACTAAGATGAGCTTCGTCCAGTATTTGTTGACGGTCTTCAGCATCCTTTGGCACCACTATGTGGTCTTTAAACCATATCACTCCTTGATCATCTTTCCTAAAACAATTAGCCTTGTCGGCCTCCATTTTCCCATGAATATATTTCATACTCTTATCTGTTCTTTGAGCATCAATAATCCTTTGTAGAATAACTAACTCAAGCTTCAAATGCTTCAAAGTTCCTTGTTGTACTATCCTCAGATTTAACTTTTCCATTTCTTGAGATAAAGTGGTGTCAAGTGTCCTTATTGTGAGACAATGACAAGAGGCTTTACGACTTAAAGCATCTGCCACCACATTAGCCTTTTCTAGGTGATAATGAATTTCCAAGTCATAATCTTTGATCAGCTTGAGCCACCTTCTTTGTCTCATATTTAGCTCTGACTGGGTGAAGATATACTTCAAACTCTTGTGATCCGTATATAAGTGACATATATTCCCCAGCAAATAATGATGCCAAATCTTTAGGGCATGAACTACTGCAGTTAGTTCCAAATCATGTGTGGGATAATGTTCCTCATGCCGACGCAGCTGCCTTGAAGCGTAAGCTATTGCTCGTCCTTCTTGCATCAGGACACATCCAAGTCCACTGCCTGATGCGTCACAATAAACATCAAATGGCTTCTCAATATCCGGTTGGGCCAAAACCGGTGCAGTGGTCAATAATACTTTTAGTTGTTCAAAGGCCTCGTTGCACTTAGAGGACCAGTCAAACTTAGTATCATTTGTCAATAACCCAGTAATGAATTTAACAATTTTGGAAAAATCCGAAATAAATCTGCGGTAATAACCAGCCAATCCAAGGAAACTTCTAACTTGATGCACTGAAGTGGGTGATTTTCATTCTAGAATATCCTTGACCTTGCTGGGATCAACCGCAAATCCTTTGGCAGATAAAATATGTCCTAGAAATTGGATTTCCTCCAACCAGAAGGCGCACTTGCTGAATTTGGCATAAAGCTGATGTTCTCTCAAGCGCGTTAACTCGATCCGCAAATGTTTTGCATGCTCCTCCTCATTCTTAGAATAGATCAAAATGTCATCAATGAAGACCACCACAAACTTGTCTAATTTGGACATGAATACCGAATTCATCAAGTATGTGAAGTGGGCTGGAGCATTTGTTAATCCAAAAGACATAACCAAATATTCAAACAACCCATACCATGTAGTAAAAGCGGTCTTGGATATATCCTCGGGTTGAATTCTGATCTGATGATAGCCCGATCTAAGATCAATTTTAGAAAACACCCAGGCTCCAGTGAGTTGATCAAATAAAATATCAATCCGAGGAAGAGGATACTTGTTTTTGATAGTCACTTCATTAAGGGGTCTCTAGTCCATGCACATTCGAAGGGTCTGATCCTTCTTCTTGACAAAGATTGCTGGACATCCCCATGATGATGAACTCGGTCTAATAAATCCTTTCTCCAATAAGTCTTGTAATTGTGTCTTGAGTTCCACCAGCTCATTGGGTGGCATACAGTACGATCTTCTGGAGATAGGAGCCGTACCGGGATTCAATTCAATCACAAACTCCACATCCCTTTCTGGAGGTAACCCGGGCAAATCTTCAGGGAATACAACCGGGAATTCACACACAACCGGAATGTCCTATATTTCTTGTACTATGGCCTCAAAAACTTGTCCAGATGTTTTTACTGGGACATATACAGGAATGGACAGTTTGACTTCTTGTCCATGACTCAATTGAATGGTCCTTTGATCTGCTTTGATGATAGCCTTATTCTGGGCCAACCAATTCATGCCTAGAATTACATCTACATCTTGTCCATTTATAACTATCATGTTAGTAGGGAACTCATGTCCGGCCAATGTTACGGGTACGTGGAAGACTACTTCCTTAGTAAATATTTGACCCCCAGGTGAGTGAATAACAAAACCGTCTTTTAATTCAGTACTATGTATGCAATGCTTCTTCACCAAAGTCTTGCTCATAAAGGTATGTGATGCACCAGAATCAAAAAGGATAGCGGCTGGATGGTTGGCAACGAGAAACGTACCCATCATCACCGGTTCTCCTTCCGGGGTCCACTTGGGTGTAATAAACTTGCCCAGTTTTCTTTGTATTCTTGCCCGCTGGAGGGTTGACCACATTCCCCTTTCCTTGAGTTGCGTTCCCAGAAGTCTGTTGAAAATTTGATTTATTCTGCTTCAGATAGGGGCAGTCTTTGATAATGTGCCTAGACTTCCCACAATTTAAGCTACCATTTGAGGAACTGGGGAGGGCGGGGAAACGAGCACCAGGGGCACTCGGCTGATTGTTCTGAGCGAGGGCAGGAGTGGGACGGCTGAACACTGATTGCTTGAAGGGATATGTGGTTGGACGAGGAGACGAACGAGTTGGGTTGAAGGGACAAATTACCAACCTTGTTCGCTTTTCAGACCCCTGAGATGATCCTTCACCCCCATATCTCTTTGATTTTCCTTGTCCCGAATTCTTAGCTTCCACTGACAGCGTTGTGCTTACAACCCTGCTATAAGTGAGATCGAGGCATGTAGCCATCTTGTGCTGGAGTTGGTCACTCAAACCTCTCATGAAGCAATTTTTCTTTTTCAAATCCATGTCCACTTGATCTATGGTGTACTGGGAGAGATGATGGAACTTGTTGAGATACTACATTACCGAGTCTCCCCCTTGCTTTAAACGTATAAACTCCTCCAGCTTCATCTGTAAAACCTCTTCTGGAACATAATATTCCATGAATGCCTATTTGAATTCTGCCCATGTGACCAGATGTCCAGCAGGTTGAATAGCTAAAAAATTTGCCCACCAGGTGCTGGCAGGACTTCTCAATTGTTGGGTGGCGAATAGGGGCTTCTGCTTTTCAGTACATCGGATCAGTCCGAATTTTTGCTCCATAACCCGTACCCATTCATCCACTTCTAAAGGTTCTTCAGCTTTAACAAAAAGCGGTGGACAGGTTTCAGAAAACTCCAAGTATGTGATGTCTCGTGGCCCTTGGGGTTGACCTCTGCCTCCATGTTGCTGAAACTGATTCCCCGCCAATTCACGCAGGAAACGTGTGTTGTCAGCGGTAGCATTAACTAAGGCAGCGATAGCCTCAGCCAATGTAGGAGGTACAGGTGGCGGGTGTGGAGTTTCCTCCCCGCCGCGGGAAGTTCCCGCCCCGTCTTGTGCACGCGTTCTAGATGGCATCTGAGGAAGAAAGATATACTGAATTATTACATGCCGAAAGTACACCACCTTTATTATATTATGCTAAACAGGTAATAATTATACATACTCACTGATACAACTCAACTTTCCTTATTTAATTTACATAAGGACACTACTTAAACTACACTACTCTAAATATCTTCGTCCTTGGCCGCTCCCGTTCCACTGCCAGCTTCGGGAGAACGTTCATCTATGAGGTTCATGGAAGGAGGGGATCCAAAAAGATCCAACTCTGCATCAGATCCTCCACTAGTGGCTCCAGATGTTCCGGCTCCCATGGCTGCAACTTCAGGTGGTACATTCGGATGCAGCCGGTCGTATAACATGTGCACTTCCTCATGCAGAGTGTTACAATATGCTTGCAGATTTTTCAGGGACGCGCTTCGTTCCGCTACCCAGGCTAGAGCATTTGCCTCATAGTCCCAGGCGAATGAGCATGAATTTACGGCCCAGTCGATAGCCGTATCTCATTCCATGATTTCTTGCTGCAAGCGATTAACCTCTGCTGACAGCTCAGCAATGCGGCGGCTATCTCGCGCACGCTCCCTATTCCCATTGCGTAGTTCCAAAATGAGTCGTTCCACCTTGGCCTCCAGATCCCCTATGGGATTGTTGCTTCCGCTACTGCTCCCCTGATCTCGAGGAGCCAACTGGTGCCGGGGCACACCTCGAGGTTCGGTTGCTTTTCGTTGGGTGGTCTTGGTACACGCCATACCTCCATAAGAGGGGAAGATTTATTTAGTATAGTTTGAACATGATGCATGCATGACCTAATGATTATGGAATCAACTTTTTGTTGATCCCCTACCTCCTACGTATATTATTATTTGGCACTCGGTTACCCGACTTCAAAAGGTAAATTACTACTAGAAAGTGGCAAGGTAAGAATGAAAGACTATTTCAAGGTAAGTATCTAAAAATCTTTTGAAGTACTACTTAATGTCCGAAGAGACGGGCTTCGCTCCGATACCAGCTGTGATGGAACCTCCCAAGGTATTAGGCCCACCTACAGATGTCCTTGTCCTAAGGACCTCAGACAGTCATGTAGGTGCACATAATGACTCAAGTTTGGTTATCTGTATCTTCATCATATCACCCGAGAGCACTTAACCCATCACGTAGACATTACACATAATCGGAGAAGAGAATGAGCCGAAAGGATTACAAAAATATAATTTACATTCATACCAAAATATAGAAAGAGTAATTATTACATAACCGGGTGTTCGAGTGCAGAACTTATTATTACTTTACCGGGAGGCAAAATATCCTCACCAAATAAGTTTAGTGTTCTTCCTCCTACTTAGGCGCCACCTTGGAGCAGAAACAGTAGAACTCAGATGTTTCATCACCTACAACAACATGGGTTCGAAAACCCTGAGTACGGAGTGTACTTTCGCAAGTCTTACCCATCAAAGGAAAAGTCTCTCAAATATATGCTAGCTTTTGGGAATCAAGGTAAAGCTTATCATGATTCAAAGACTCTGTTTGCAGAAAAGCTTACTATGAGTGGATCCTTAAAAATCCATTTTTATTATTAGGTTAAGTAGTTACCTGCATCTAGAGTTCTTTCTATCCTAGATCAGGCACTTGGCCTATGCTAGACGTCTTTTATCATTCCTTCAGTTCACTTAATTGGTACATGTAGGGCAGTGACCAGGTCTTCATGTCTGAGAAGTAACAGCGATCCGAATCGATTAATACCCAGCTGGGGATATCCAACCACACGACATATGTAGCACTTAACCCTGGCATATGTCAACTCGCCAACGGGTTTCTCAAGACAAGAATGGATTCACGCCAACCGAGAGCACAGATACACCACCGCCTAGCCTCTTGCCACGGAGGGTACACGCTACTCTTGCCATCTCTCCACTCCCATTGTGTGGTGGCCTTTCTGGTATTGGTCAGACTGAGGCAAAGCTTACCCATGACAAGGCATGTGGCTAGTTAAAATGTCCTCGATCATCAAGCCTACATCGGCTCGGTCCTTAAACGACTCAGACGGAGACACTACACCGAGACTTCCTTCTCGTGCAAGTCACCCGCCCGGTCTCAGCTTTATTATTAAAAACCCAAAGTTTGGTACCTGATAGAGGTACTTCTTTTCAGATGTTGAACCCATCACGGTCGTGATGGATTCACCATCACAAGTCTTTTTTTTGTAAAATCCCCATCCCATATGAAGCATCACCTTTTGTTTAAAACAAAACATTTTGTTTTCTAGAGCAAAGTTAACCATTAGAAAACTTTAAGTAAATCAGGTAACAAGGAATGGTAATCAGTTCCAAGGAAGGGAATGCATCAATTGTTTAACACACAACTCCTACCACCTAATGGATCATATAAGGTGATAAAGTTTTTAAAACATCAAGAAAGGGGGTAATGCACCAGGGCTTGCCTTGTGTTGCAGGAGGTTCCGGGTCTACTCTACAAATGTCGAAGTAGAAGTTATTCTCGGCTAGAGGATTCTCAGCTTGAGTGACAACTTCTTCTTCAACCACAGTGTCTTCCTCGTTTTCTATACATGACAATACATGTATGTGAATGCTTATGTGATGTCATGAATATGCAGTTACAATAGAAACGTACTAAGTTGTTTCTTGAATACAACTTTTCTTCACGGTACACACTAATTACTAGGGTTTCCTAAGTTGGTATTCTATCAGTATTAAGCAGCTAAACCCTAGGGGGCTAGTTATTGGGTTTGTGACCAAATATTGTCCAAATCATTTCAATTTTCACCCAAGGTCTTCAATCATCAAACTAAGCCTACCCAAAAAGTTTTACCATTTTTGGAGCTACTAAATTATTTCTAAAATTCTTAAAAGGCTTGGTTTGAACACCTTTAAAGGCTACATAATTTTAGGTTTGGGATAAAAATCTTGGAACTATTTTTATTAAATACGTGATTTTAGGAGTCTAGCAAAATTGGTCTCATGATTTTATCATTTTTCTACTATTTTCTACACATTTCCAAATCTGCTAGAAAAAAGAAAAGGAGAAAGGATGAAAAGTGTTGGACCAATTCTGGCCCAAACCAGCCTGCGAATAGGGGAAACACGCGCCCGCGCTGGCAAACTTACGTAGAGGCCCCTGACCATTTAAATAACCCATAAAGAGCCCGCGACACTATTCACCCGTCTCACTGACATTTGCACAAAACCCCTTGCATTTCTATTTCTTCACGGTTTTCGGTCCACGACGGAACTGTGTCGAGCACATGGCCGTAGTCGCGATTCCCCGGCGACGGTGACCCGTACAGGAGGTAACAAGCATATAGACATCGTGCGCAAGTCTACCTGAGCAAAAGCCCTAACTCAATTGGATGGGTTCGACCCTAATCGATGCTTGTTCACGGTCACGGCAGCGCAAGGGCTCCGGTGAGCGTGTTCTGAGCAACCAAACGCGGTAGCGCCTAAATTGAAGCTAGGGTGAGTTTCACTGATTCACCAGAGGTCGGGTACATGCACGAATTTGGACAGAACGGGGGTGAAAGACTGGGTCGACGTGAGTTTACGCTCAGAGGTGTTCCGTGGCAGCGAGATGATGTTCTCGATGCCCTATCGTGGTAGCGTTCAATCGGCTAGGCCGACGAGCTATGCTAACGTTTAAGGATGCTAAAACATGGCACGGAAGGGTTGAATGGACTTGTAGATGGCTAGCCACGGCGCGAGGTTACACGACAGCAATCTTGGCCGATTTGGGGGAAATTCCAAATTTAGGGACTATGGTGGCTAATCGAGGGCGAGGAATGGTGCATTGGCTTCATAACAAGATAGCGGAGCAGGCAGGGGCGTCAATTTATAGCGACCAAAAGCGGTGGCTCCGAATTTGGATGAGGAGGAGTTTTCCGTGGCATCGCAGTGATGAGAGAGTGAGTCACCGGAGTTTATCTATCGTGGCGCTCACTAGGGCAAAGGCTCGGGATAGTAGTTGGCCGTTCATCATGACTTACTGCGACGTGGTACTGCGACATATAGCGTGGCAAACACCGGTAAACGGCGGTCACGATGGTGGTGGTTGCACGGCCACGTTGCCAGGCAAGTGGGTACGGTGTGGCCGGCTCGATCCACCCCCCCCCCCCCCCAACCGATCTTTTCACATCCACGGTAATATCCTTCATGATCCCCGCACGAATCACCGTGACCAGTGAATCCTCGCACAGAGATCACCGGCAGCGAGATACACTGCACCTGCGATCTTGTTCAGTTACTTTACCATGTGATCCTCATCAGTGCGCCTAACAGAGCGAATTGAAGGGCTTTGTTCTCCAATTTTCATGTTACAACCCACTAATCCGACTACAACACAGTTGTTGTCTAATATACCAGCTTTAACTTTGTTATAGGGTTCTTGATTTGATACTTATCGAATCATGCGCAATTCGAATCTCAAAGTTCATCAGAATACACTGTCAGTCAAGTTTCAGCATCTGATGTGATTGACAGTCCAACTTCAGGTCCATTTTTCTCCAATTTCTATGTAGCTCTGGGGCTAGATCACTTAATCAAACTTGAACTACAATAGTAGCTCTACAAATTTGTTGTAGTGACCCCTAGCAAAATCCCCATAGATCAAGAGATATTAGGGCACAAACGTGGCCTGATGTCACTGATTTTAGAGTTAAGCCATATGGGTGCTCTTGGGGCTTTTTGCAAATTACTCCAATTTGTTCCACAAAACATGGAAATCTCCAAATGTAAAAGTTGCTTAGTTTTTGTTACTCTACCACTTTGATATATGCACTTTGGTCCAAAGTGTATAGAAATGGATCCTATCTCATAGAGCATTAATTAGGGTTTCTAGGGTTTTTATTAGGGTTTTGAGTGTTCTAGGGTTTATGTGCTACTCGAATTCTCCAAGTTTAGTCTCTTATGAACATTTCCACTAACCTTTGAGATGATACTCAATTTGTTATCACACACACCCACATACCTCTATCCCTTGGTTAAGTACCCTATCCTAGGGTTAAGGATCAAGTCAAGTCATCACATCACAACTTGTTTTGGAGTTTTAGCCTAGTGGATGCACTCTAGGTGTAACATACATAATGAAATGGCAATGCATATGATGTCATGCCCAAGTTTTAGTTCTCGTAACATAGGGGTGTTACAATTGTAACGCCCCATCAACACTCAGACCAGCAGTACTTACTCCTGGCAGCTCTATAGGATCATATATTATCCCCACAGGCCAACACAAGTCTTTTGTGCGCACTTTTCCTCACTCATGTGCACCCGAGAAAACATCCGGTCGGTCACTCATCCTAAATTTCTCCAAGCCAAGCACACTTAACTTGGAGGTTCTTTCGAGATAGGCTTCTGAAAAAGAAGATGCACCTTGTTGGTATGGATACTCTATTAATTCTATTAAGCCTTGGGTCAGGATATCACCATCCTAGGGGCCAGGATATCACATCAGTATTTGTAGACTTGAGCTTGATGAAAAGCTCATCCACGATGAGGGCCTTGTAGTTGGGCAACTCGATAATCGTTGAGACCTTCACCTCCCAAACCCTCTGATCTAGAGCATGTAGCAACTTCAGTGCTCTGTCATGATCATCATAGGGAAGTTGTGCCTTGTCGGTATGCATCTTGTTAACAATTGACTGGAACCGAGAAAAACATAGTGTCTATGTTCTCTAAAATACTCTAGTGTTCACATAATCATTGCCCTCATGGAATTTCTCGAGGGTGGAACATATCTCATGAGCTGTAGCAAAATGTCCAACTCGCTCAAACTCAGCCAGCGAGAGGCACGAGAACAAAGCATTGCGAGCTTTGTTATTCAAATCATGGAACTCCATTTGAATTGGAGGGATTTGTTCACATGCAACATTAAACACAACATCGAGGAAAATCTCCTAGACTCTGTACCCTATACTCTGAAGATATGCCAACATGCAGATCTTCTTGTATAAGTAGTTAGTCCCATCAAAGAACGGTGGTTTGCCACCACCACTTTCCATGTCGCCTTTATGGATTTCGAACCGATTATGGTAAGGAAATACATAACTGGCTTTAATACCAATTTAAGGACCGATGACGAGACTAGAGGGGATGAATGGGAGCTAATCAAATTTTGCTGCTAAAAACTAAAATTGAGCACTTCACTTCAATTGATATGAAGAAAGCGATGATACCAGAATCATATCAGCAAACTAGTAATCTCATGATTTCAAAATGTTCGTAATACTCACACGAGACCAAAAAACGAATGTATCACAAATCGGACACCGAAAAGTTCGAATCGGTCCAAAACCGTGTCGCGAACTAGTGTTGATTTCAGTAGCACGAAATTATGTTCTCAGATATGAAACTGAACCAAACGAACTCCTATTGATATCAAATTTTACATACATCTTGACAAAAGTGTTTTCAAGGCCTCCTCAAATTTTGAGCTTACTCAGATTTGTAAATCAATCACAGATTTGAAAATACTGTCAGAATTGATGTTTTGTTGTGGTTTTCTAGAATGAGTTCAAACCGAGTTCTTCTCAAATCACAACCAAAATCTACAATGTATATACAGTGATTCGAGAAGTATAAATCACCACTAATTAAACCCCAAACTAAATCCACACACAAGAACTTGATGGTTCTTCACAAGATCAGAAAGAGAGGAGAGGGAAGAACGCAAGAGCAAATTGACTCAAAATTTCGGCAAGAATAAAAACTGAGATTGAGAGCCAAACAAAGCCATGGGACGAACTGGCCACCCTTCCTCCGATGCAAAGGTTCAAAGTGATGTGGATCTCTGGCTACAAAACTAGAGTAGTCCAAGGAATAGAAAAATACAAGAGATGGATGAAACAATCAGCCACCCTTCTATTTATAGAGGGTTACTACTTCTTGAACTACACCTGGATACATAGAGCCTATCCACTTAGCCGAGGGCAAAATGGACCAACTCCATGTGCCGCCTCTGATTCCCGCAGGAACCACCAACGCTCCACACGCTCCACACAAAATTACTTGGCCTTGACGCACCCTTAACTATGACACCATGTGCCGCCTCTGATTCCCGCAGGAACCACCAACGCTGAGTTTTGAGGCCAAACTCAATTAAAAACCCGCCATCCATAGTGCTGGGTGGTTTTTTGAGGATTAACCACCAAACCACCGCGAGTAGCGCACCGCATGCATATCCCACATCCTGGACACGTGTCCCAACAATCCTCATCCGCGTTGGTGACGCGGCCTGCTCCACCATGTCCTCGCGCGAGTGCGTGTCCTAGGTGTTAGCCATCAAGGCTAGTCACTCGGCGACTTTAGTCCCTTGGTCAAGTCCCAGCGCTCGTCCTTCACCTCTTCTGGTCCCTTGGTACAAACTCGCATGACCTTCACCTTCACCATCGACCACCGTACCTGTGCTCCACACCTGCACACCTCAAGCGACAGACATGGTTGCACAACACATAATCTCACGCCTCGGTTAGTCCACGATTCTAACACCCTAAACTCCTCAATTAAAAGCAACCCAGTTTAACTTATTAGTTTCCAATAGAAAGAAAAATAGTTATATTTTCAAATAATGAAATGATGATAAAACTAAATCGAATGATTTCTTGATAGATAAAATTTTACCAAGTGATTGATGCAACCATGCTAAAGCATATATTTTGCTTGCTTTGAATTTTTAAATCCAATTTTTGGATTTGACCTTGTGAAGAAAATCTCATTTCATAAAATAACAACAAATTGTTAAAGTAATATTTTTGGAAAAATGTGCATTTTGATTTGTTAACAACAATATTGAATTCATTCTAATTATAGACATACATATCTATATATGCATTATTTGAATTTATTTCTTAGTATGGAATCCCTTTCTTTAAAAATATATGAGTTGCTACATATTTTCATATGTTAATCATTCTATTTTGTGTGTTTTTACATGATCCCATGTTTATCGATGTACCCTTTTTGGTGAAGCTTATTTTTATTCGCTTTTGGAATATATATTTATTATATCTTGATAATGAAAAAAGGAGACAAGAACTTCGATATACAAAAAAAGAGAAATCAGAACCCCTCCCAGCCCACCTAGAAGGCCCAACCGTTCCCCCTACCCTCTCTCTTACAAGTAGTCCCACATGTCACTCACTCCCCTTCTCCCTCTCTTCCTCTACTCTCTAACTTGTGGGCCCCTCCCATCAATTTTCTCTTCCTCCCACACCGCACGCGGCCACCTACTCACCCACCCAGTGAAGCATACTATCGCCGCTGCCGTGTCCATGGACGAGTCCGCCTCATGCGCCGTGTGTCGACACCCGCCCGCAAATCCTCGTGATCCCCTTCCTTTCTGCCCGATTTCCTCTCCCACCATGTAATTCCATTCCTTTCTCTGCTGCCACCGTTTATGGAATGATCCGGCCGAATCCCAAAAAATGGCTCAGATTTCTCTCCTCAACCCCTATAAGAGCTAAAGAGCATCGCCGCACCCTCCGTCGATCTGTTACCTACCTTCCCTCCCTTTCTCTGTGCTTCCTGTGTTCTGTCCACGAGAAGGCACCTTCATGGCATTTCTGTCGTCAGAGCTTGTTTTGGTCGCGCCCTTGATCTTCCTCGCTGCTGGCGCCTACCCCTCTAAGTTGCCCTCACCTTCTCCACTGTTTCTCCGCCCCTGCGCTCTCCCTCTCCACTCTCTGCTCGCGAGAACGCAGCACCGCCACACCCCCTCCACTCTGCATCTCGTCCGGAGCCCCACCAGAGCTCCATGCTCCGCTATCCGTGCCTGAATATATTTGGGTTTCTATGGCCTCGTTGAACTTGGAGAATATTGCATCACAGTGGTGGAAGACTCATAAGCTGAGACATGGAATTGGTGGATGGCAAGAGTTTGTGGTTGCGGTAAGAGCTAAGTTTGGTGTTGTTGCTTACCCAAAGGCTTTGAGGAGATTAATGGCGCTGAAACAAATGGATACTCTCGAGCTTATATCTCATAATTTGAGCAGGCTAGATATGGTGTTACAATGCATAATCCATTGTTTGATGAAACCTATTTTGCGACTCAGTTTGTGAGAGGTCTCAAATTTGAAGTCTAGGGGGTGGTTGAAGTGTAATTGCCCACCACTATGGATCGAGCTATTTTTCTAGCCCAAACCCAGCAAGAAGTATTAGAGATAGGGAAGTTGAAAGTAACAAGACCCCATGGGGTTGGCAAGCAGTTGAATGCAGGGGTTAGAGGAGAAGGCAAACCTCAAATTGTGGGGGTTGATTTGTCTAAGGAGAGGCAAGTAAGGAAGTTTAGGAAGTTGAATGGTTTGTGCTATGCGTGTGGGGAGAAGTTGAGTCGGGTCACCATGCTAAGTGCACCGAAAGGGTTCAAGCACATCTAAATGATGTTTGTTGGGGCAAAGGCGAACACGCCTACCCCTCGCTCATCGACCTCTACATCAACATTCCGTAGGATGAAGGCCGCGCCAGCAGGCCCCACCGGCCGGGCCGCGGACGTCATCCGTGCGAAGGCCCAAGCGCCCCTTCGCTTTGACAAGCATAGGCGAAGACCCCCAACGACTTCAAGGACTGGGTGACCGAGGCCGTGAAGACTACAAGACTTTGTCCCCCTCAATGCGAGAAGGGGCCCATGTGCAATTCAGCCCATGTCGTAGGGCCCCGCCCACGGATGCCATTTGGGCAGAACGGGTTGGGCCGTGTCTGTAATAAAGTATACTGTAATGACACACTGTAACCCCTATGAGGGAATATTCCAAGGATAAAGTAGGTAACTGAGGGCCTAATTGTCCTTAACAAGGTCGGACGTTCCCTCGGTTATCTATAAATACCCCCTACTGTGCGAAAGCAAAAGGAGAGAACACTATTGCCTTGACACCCTGTGTTTAGAGGCATTAAACCACTCCCACCTCTTTCCTATTGGATTCTGTTGTCCCATAGGGCAGGTTCCAACATTGTTATTACCAAAGAGGAACTCATTGTGCTCACTGATGATGTGCTGAAACAACTGGAACAGGAGGATGATAAGGAGGAAGTGTGTTGTAAAGTGTCTGTGCAACCTATGGCTGGTAGAGATGACGAGAACAGTATGGTGGTGAGTGCAATGGTGAATAAACAGACTCTAGTGATGCTGATTGATTCAGGAAGTTCATCAAATTTTATCAGTTCTCATATGGTGCAATTAATGGGGTTAGTAGAGGTGGATAGTTCTCTAGTCAAGGTGAAGGTGCTAATGGGGGTAATCATGGTGTGTGATAAAATGGTAAAGGAATTGGAATGGTGGTCTCATATAGTTTTTTTGTACTTATATGAGAGTTTTAACTCATAATGCTTTTGATGTGATTTTGGGGTATGAATGGCTGAGACATTTGAGTCCTATGCACTGTAAATGGGACCAAAAGGTGCTGAAATTCAGACATGAGGGGATGTGGGTGACACTCAAAGGTGATGCCTCACAACCTCATATTTCTATACAAGATGTCTCAGTTTTGCAAGTGCATAAATGGCTGAAAGGAAATGAGGTTTGGGCATTTGTTTTGCTGGAAACTGTGGAAGACATTTATTGGTAGAGTTTGTTGAATTATTTGCAGTACCACAGGAGTTACCACCTTCCAGGAAGTATGATCACTACATTCCTTTGGTACCTGGTGCAGTACCAATGAATTCTAGACCATACAAATATTCACCTTTTCACAAAAATGAGATAAAAAAGCAGGTGAAGACACTGCTGGAATCAGGTCTTATTGTTCCTAGTGTTAGCCCTATTGCTTCTCCTATATTGCTGGTCAAGAAGAAAGATGGGTCATGGAGATTTTGTGTGGACTACATGAAGTTAAATGACTTGACTATCAAGAATAGGTTTCCCATGCCTTTAGTGGAAGAAATTTTGGAGGAATTAGCTAGTACTCAATATTTTTCTAGCTTGATCTTACAGCTGGTTATCATCAAATTAGAATGAGTGAGGCAGATGAGTATAAGACTGCCTTCAAAACACATCATGGGTTGTATCAGTTTCGAGTTATGCCTTTTGGATTGACCAATGCTCCAGCCACCTTCCAATGTGCCATGAATTCTGTTTTAGATCCTTTCTTAAGGAAATTTGCAATGGTTTTCATCGATGATATTTTGATCTATAGTGCTTCATGGAAAGAGCATAAGAAACATGTAAGGATGGTGTTTGAGAATTTGAAGGAGCATCAATACTATTGGAAGAAATCTAAGTGTGTTTTTGGTAGAACCTAATTGACTTACTTGGGACATGTAATCTCTCAAAGAGGAGTCTCTACTAATCCAGCTAAAACTCTTGCTATGGAGAGATGGCCCATGCCTACATCAATTTCTGAGTTAAGAGGGTTTCTTGGGTTGACTGGTTACTATAGAAGATTTATGAAAGGTTATGGTGTGATTGCAAAACCTCTCACCAATTTATTGCAACACAAAGGATTTCAATGGATAGATCAAGATGAGAAAGCTTTTCAGGAGTTAAAAGAGCTATGATGTCCACTCCAGTGCTGGCTTTGCCTAATTTTGAAGAGAGTTTTGTGGTTGAAACAGATGCTTGTGAGGATGGAATAGGAGTGTTGATGCAAAAGTAGAGTCTCATTGCTTATTTAAGCAAGGCATTGAGTATAAAGAATAGAGGGTTATCCATTTATAATAAGGAGTTTGTGGCATTGATAATGGTAGTTGAGAAATGGAGAACATATCTTCAGCGGGCTGAGTTCATTATTAGAACTGACCACAAAGCTCTGAGTTTTCCAAGAACCAAGTATTACATTCTGAATTGCAGAGGAACGCTATGGCAAATATGATGGGTCTGCAGTTCAAAATTGAGTACAAGAAGGGTATAGAGAATCAGGATGCTGATCCCTTGTCTAAGGTGGGACATTTCATGGTTTTACAATATGTGGTGGAAGTAAAACCTGGTGGATTCAGGAGGTGATGAACTCTTATACCATAGATGCGGAGGCTCAAATATTACTGGCTCAGTTGGCAGTACAAAGTCCTAATGAAGATGGTTTTCATTGAAACAAGGAATTATCAGGAGGGGAGATCAGGTTTGGGTGGCTAACAATTCTGCCCTAAGGGCAAAAAATATTGATACCCTGCACAATAGTATTGTGGGAGGTCACTCAGGTGGTCAGGCTAGTTATCACAGAGTAAAAAGGTTGTTTTGGTGGAACGGGTTTGAAGGCTGATATGGAGTGTTTTATTAATAAGTGTTCAATATGTCAGTAGGCTAAGGCAGAGAGAATTCATCAACCAGGTCTTCTTTAGCCTTTGCCAATTCCTCAAGGTGTTTGGCAGGATCTCACTATGGATTTCATTGAAGGTTTGCCCAAATTAGATGGGCATGATTCTATTATGGTTGTGGTGGATAGGTTTTCTATATTTGCACATTTCTTTCCCCTCAAACTCCTTTTACTGCAGCCAAGGTGGCTCAAGTGTTTTTTGGATAATGTGGTTTAAATTGCATGGTACACCTAGATCTATTGTTTCTAACAGAGATAAGGTGTTTACTAGCAATTTTTGGATGGCTCTCTTTTCTGCACTCAATACTAAGTTGGCCCTTACTACAACTTATCATCCTCAATCTGATGGTCAGAGTGAGAGAGTCAATCAATGTTTGGAAATGTATTTGAGGTGTGCAATTTCTGATTCCCCAACTCTGTGGGAGAAGTGGCTTCCTTTGGCTGAATTTTGGTACAATTCCTCTTTTCACATAGCTCTGAAATGTTCCCCTTTAAAGGCTTTATATGGTATGAACCTGTGTTTGTTGCTGCTCCTGTGATGGCCAAAGATGGGGATCAATCGGTGGAGGGGCTATTGGCTGAGTGGAAAGCTCACTCTGAAATACCTAAGCAGAAGTTGGCTTCTGCCTAGAATAGGATGAAGTTGCAAGCTAATAAAAACAGGATTGACATGGAGTTTATGGTGGGTGAGTTAGTTCTGGTGAAATTACAACCATATGTGCAGTCTACAGTGGTCAGTAGACCTTGTCATAAATTGGCTCTGAAATACTTTGGTCCATTCAAAATTCATCAAAAGATTGGCTTGGTGGCATATAAGTTGGAGCTTCCACCTTCTTCTCAGATTCATTTAGTGTTCCATGTTTCACAACTAAAGGCTATTACTCCTTTCCATTAATCTTGTATATTCAGATTTATCACAGATGGTGGATCTATCTGGTGTTGATGTGAAACCATTGAAGATTTTGGAATAACGCTTGGTGCGTAGAGGAAATCATCTAGTGGTTCAAGTGAAGGTGTTATGATCACACTTTACTGATGAAGTGACTACTTGGGAGGATTATGATGTGCCAAAGACCAGATTTTTTGCTGATTTTTAATTGGGGCAATCAAACTCTAGGCGAGGGGAAGATGTCAGATGGCTAGGTATGTGGGGTTGCATTATCGCCTAGTAGTAGCTTTGGTATTCATAGATTTGTGTGATGGGCCTATGTGCAGCCTGTTAATCTGCTTAATAGCGTATTAATCGGCTTGTAATAGGAAGATACATTTCTATAAATACTGGATCCAGTGGTTGAGAAGGCAGATACGAATGAATAACAGAAATCCAGTGATTTGAATCATACCTAAGCCTTGCATACCTGGAGGGTTCTTTCCCCGATTGTTCATCGTGGTGTCCTCGTCCATAGCAGGGAGAGCTCACGTCGGAGTATATCTGCTACTCTCGGCCACAGGTCATCATAGGCATCTCCCTCTCTCTTCTTGGCCCCTTCCCTACGAGGCGGAGAAGGCCAGTTGCGTCGGATGTTCAGCAAGATGTGAAGGCGGCCATGGCCGGTCTGGCAGTGAGGTAGGTCACCAGGCAGCGACACGAGGGAGGGGCAGAAATGCGCTAGCCCACTCACCATCTTTCCTGCGTCTGTGGGTCACAGGACGGCGTCAGATCCTTCTTCACCAACACCTCCCTGGCGGCATCGGCGGTAGCAGGAAGACATGGCGATGAGTACTATAGAAAGCAGAGGGGCAATGGAGGTTTAGGGACGCATGACTGGCAGGGGTAAGTCACCGGGCAGCGGCGCGAGGAGGGCAATGGAACGGCTAGCGCACTCACTATCTCACCTATGTCTGCCGGTCATAGGAGCATAGGACAGCGGTATATTCTCCTTCACCACCTCCTCCCTAGCGGCTTCGGTGATGACAGGATACATGGCGATGAGTACTACAGAAAGCAGAGGTGAGAGGGAGGTTTGGGACACGGGATGAGCAGTGTGGTTGTGTGACACATGACTATTGACTGATGAACCTAGTATATATAACTCATGCTAACACTACGATCCTAGAGGGGAAGGGTCGATGGTTGTGGCGGTGGCGCGAGGGGAGGGGTTGACGGTGGCGGTAGCACGAGTGAGGAGGGGCCAGCGAAGACGCTGGGGAGGGAGAGACAAGGGGCAGTGGGGCTGAGGGGAGGGATGAAGTATCATCCAAATAATATTGTCTATTAGATTTGAGTGAGTAAGTGAGATGGGATTATCTAGCGATCTAAACTGTTAGTTTTGATGGTGGGTTAAGTCTTGGTGTAATTTGTTTGGTGGATATAGTGGAGGTTATGGGTGTGTGGGTGATTTGGTTCAGAGGGTTTTGCAAAGTTTAAACTAGTGGATTATATAGTACTAGTCTGTTGCCCATGCATTGCGACGGCTTACAACAATACCCACGTAAACTATCCACCAAAAATATCTCAAGATTTCTTATTAATTGTCTCGCTCTTTCACATAACTTTTTTATTTGACTAACTGATGTTTTTATTTACTCCATCCAAGAAGAGAGTTCACAACGACTTGACTGAACGAATAGAGATTATATAATGACATAATTCCACCATACTGAGACCAAATAAGAGGAAGTTTGTCAGCTCAAGTTTCTAAAATAAGTCACATGAACTCAAACTTATAAAAAAGATAGATCAAATATGGAGTGGTTGCTAAAGTTAGGCATCAATAAAAACTGGATGTGCTCCATACAAATTATTGTACTTCGTAGCAATTACTAACGTTTAGAACCAACAAATAACCTTCCTTTTACTGTTAGCACGATAAATCATTGCTGCTCCATCCAATTCAGCAACCTCAAACACCATGGAGTCCATTGCGCCAATGTGGTCTCAGAAACGACCTAATGCATGCAAGAGCCAAGAACACAAGGGATGAGCACCCTGTGGTAGTGTCCGCATGGATCTCCAAATTGTAAAAATATTTTGCAGGATCCATGAGCCATCATCAGAAGAATACAAACCACGTGTAGACAATAAATAAAGTATTAATACACCCAAATTATGTTTAGTCCTTAGCACAAACAAAAAACTAACACCCAAAACAACAGAGAAACAACACAATAATTTTTGCATTGATAGAAGGATGGGTGATAGGTACATAGAAGTGGTAGAAGCATACTGAGTAGACACCATGGTAAGGGAAAGACCATGTAGACAGGCGATGCTAAGCCATCGATTGGGTGCCATAGGCAGCAAATCAGGGACCCCATCCATCGCCTTCCCCACTTCCAAGGTTTTGTAGAGCAAGAAGGAAAGGGAAGAGGCAGGCATACCTGTTCATTGCCGGAGAAGGAC